>JABASD010001368.1:0-41666 GCA_019776165.1 Pogonognathellus flavescens
AATGGTCGCCATCGTCACCTCCTCAAATAGGCATGTCAATGGTCGCCATCGTCACCTCCTCAAATAGGCATGTCAATGGTCGCCATCGTCACCTCCTCAAATAGGCATGTAAGTAGTATGGGTAGTAAGTATTGTATGTCGTGGTCTTATTGTATCTTGTGACGCTGTACAATGAACAAGTTTCAAGCTACATTCATCGTTCTTGTACAAAAGCACCTTTTCTGTAAACGGGGAACGCACGCAAAATTTATATCCGCTCAACTCAATATGCAATGCACTCCGACTTTTCATAGGTGTCAGAGGTCATTGAGCACAATAAGTGTGGTTTTTGTGTTTCCGAATTCATCTTCGAATAATTATCTGTCCATTAAGGTATCGTACATGTTTACCTTCTTAGTGGTTTAGGAGGAGATGATGTTCGGGAATATTAAGTTGGTAATTCTAGTATTAAGATATCTACTTATAGTGTAGCTAAAATGTTACTTCTCTCATCGGTCTTTCGACGTTACCAGTTAACTTATGCAGCTAAGCTCACTTAGTAGGAGGAAGAGTCCGTAAGAATGCAACTAAACCTCTTCCGACCTCGGAATATCGTAAAATTACGATCAAAATTCAACTTACAGGTAAGTCTCTGTAGGTCTCTTTTAATCTACAATTAAGATGTACCGTTTACTTTACAGTTTATAAATAGTACACAAAATGATGTTTTTGTTAGGTGTTTATAAGTAATATCAATTTTACATAGTTAAGTATACGTTTTGGTATAATATGCACTGTAAAGGGAAAATAATGCAATTTCTCAGCAATAAAATGAATTTATAAAAATACTTTTTAATGCTGATCATTTCCATCTTATGCATAGAAGTTGAATAATTCATTTTTGTTTGTTAAGCAAGGCATATATCGGTACGGTCTGCCAAAAGTTTTTAACACACCTAAAATATTTCTTCATTGTGACATGAAACATGCAAAGCAGTGTTTGTCTGTAACACTTCGAACTATTAGCGGAACAAAACGGTGAAGATGTACGAACTGTTTTTGGGATACAACATAACATAATAATGCACTTTGTCGCTCTCCGTTTGGATTGAATTTAGCCAGCATCGACTTCGTTTCTTTATCTTTCACTCGACTTTTCTTTCTCCCACCTTTTAGTTGTTCTTCGAAGTTCCTCCATTTCAATTTTATGAAGAAATGACAAACGTTATAATACACTAACCACCCGCATCTAATATACCTAGTGGAACTTGAGTCATTTATCTATACCTATATAGTTTCATAGTTTCCTATAGAATATTGTTAATATTTCAGTTAGAGAAAGCGAAGACCACCTACTTCTTGTTACACAATCGTTTTCCTGACAAATAGAAAGTGAAATAAGAAACTAAAGAATAGAAACAGAGGAAATAGTGGAAATAAAGTGGATTGGAGATCTCTGCTAAACTGTGTTGGACACAGAACAAAGCTTTATCTTCATTTCGGCATTGACGAAAAAGAAGTTGGCTTAAGCGACTAAAGAAACTGGAAACTGAGAAAGAGTCTTCTTGAAATAAACGGGGAAAGCTTCTCTTTTTACAATTCAGTGTTTCCAATAACGTGGCGGCGTGCACAGTTGTCGTATCTAATGTAATGTAATGTAACGTTCAATTTAATTTCCTGAAAACGCTTCCTCCTTTGATCCTATTTTAGAGAAAGGTTGTCCAAAGCTTCAGTTTTACCAGGAGAGTCGCACACATACCGTGTGAGAGCGTCAAGAAGCTTTGTACATACAAATACTCCGCTCAAGTCAACATTTTATAAAGAAAAAGCAGTCATTCGTGTATATAGTCAACCTGCTAATGCCTAATATGCCAAGTGAAGTCAGTTCAGTAGTGCTGTGGCTCAACTCTTGTGTGTGGTGTGGTGGGGATGAAACTAGACAAGTAAAACTTTTCAACTGTTCTCCCAGTTTCTGTTCCACGGGGAATAAGAATAAGCAGTGGCTGTTAGTTATACAGTTTCTGTCTGCGTTTTCTACACAGAGAAAGTAGACCTACAGAGCTTTGAGGCATAAAATGAACCGAAACGAAAAGAAAAGTGTGTACATGGATATGAAAGACGAAATTCAACATTCTGTCTGTCTCACGTAGAAATATTAATACGAAAGGAAGGTGAGAGGTTGTTGTCTGTCGGGTTAAACTCTACGCGATTGATAAGAAGATGTGCACCACAGACAGAAACGAAACCAAAAGAGACCATGTCGGTCGGTCGGGTGTAGGTAAGTTTACTCGTGCAAACCATGGGAAACTAAAAATAACGAAGTTTCTAAGCCACAGAATTGCAACTGACATTTCAGCCTGTTTCTTTCGAAGTATAATTTATTTTTTGTCAAACAGGCAGCAAAACAACCGAGACAGTTCCTCTCCTCTTATATACTCAATACACATTCAGTGGCAAAATTCAATATGATTCACTTACTTAAGTCCTATGAAATATACTTACACTTAGAGTTAGAGTGAATGCATTTTTTTGTGTCGTTGTAATAATATGAGCAGAAATAATGTATGGTGGATCTACTACTACCAGTACTGTTTGTGTAAAGTAAAAGTGTATTTGTTCGTTCGTACCTTGCAGAAAGTTCGAACAGTTTTTTATATTAAGGATAAAAGGTAGGTAGGGATCTAACATTAGTTAGTTGGAAACGCACAGTCAGTTCAGAACGTCAGAGCACCTCTTCAGAGACTTCAGATTTTAGTGCTACACGAACAGACATTAGAACGAGTAAGTCCCTTGCAAAACTGGTAGGGACACTGATAGAATAAAAAGAATTCCCTACGGCCAGTTATTTCCTTGAATTTGCCATTCGTATCGCACAGTAAGATGCTTTTGTTTGGCTGACTGACGCTGACATTTTTCATGCTCTGTTTTATCTCAGTCATTGTGAAACTTCTCTCTCTCTCTCTCTCTCTCTGAGCTAAATGATATTCACGTAGAAATAAATGAAATCGAAATTCCTCTTCATGTCAACTCAGAATGAGACTCCAAGACACATACAGTTGATAGTCCACGCTATCATCATCATTACAAAAAGTGGAAGCAGTGATTTGATTGCTACGCTGTTGTAAAAGTAATAACAATGCATTTTATCGAACATTGACAGTATTTCACGCAATATACTTTCCAGGGAAAATATCTATATGGTGAGACGAGTGCGAGTGTCTATTGAGGTATTCAGTCATATTTCCTTCGAGATAAATTATTTCATTCTTTTCACTGAAATTAATTTCATTCACATCTTCCTTGCTTCTTTGTATGAGATGTGACAACACGTCCCCTGCTTTAATTATCACTCAAATGAAATTGTCGCATTTACACTTTCATTCTTTCGACATGCAGATGCATCTACACAATTCTTTCCAATTTCTCGTAAATCATCAGGAAAAAATTCTTTACGAGAACTTATCTTTAATGTACATCAATCAGGTATTTTTTTGTAGTAATATAGGTATTCAGTATTTATGACACATTGTTTAATACATCAAAATGGTTTATCTGTAAAACCTAAATCTCATCAATTCCAAAGTTATAGATAAAGTTCAGTTTATTGAGAAAGTAAAATACCAAAAAGAGAAATTTTGATTTCATTAATCTGATAACCCAAAACTAGATAGTAGGTAAAATTGAACAAATTATATGCATCTGCCATACTATTCTCAAGAATTCTGCATGTGCATGTACTTCTAGAGTTTATTTAGTATTCTCCATATCCATTAGGTGCAGCAATAGTGTAATACGATTCTGGCCAACTTTCTTTCATGTACTATTTACCGGGCACCTTGGCAGTATTAATCGCACTTGGCGTTATTAAATAAGCTATTTGTAACGGTTGAAAAGAATAACGGAGTGAACAGAGACACTGTATTGTGAACTATGACACGGTAACATTAACTGTGACAATGTGAGCTAGTAACAGTATAACAATTCTGATACTTAATAATTCAAAGGCTTAACTTTTTATTTAAATGTTAGGCAAGCTCTCTGGTTCTGCTCTATCTGTAAAAAACGAACGGGTTATATATAGAATGCCAGTGGTCGTAACATTTCCAACACAGAAGAGACATTCTCTTCTGTGTGTCACTCGTACAATTTCTAATTCAAATGCACCTTAATGTCAAATATATTGCGAACCATTCCCTTTCATTCGTTTGCATGTGCCTTATCGTTAGCGAACACGTGAGAGAGCAAACATTTCTGTTTATGAGTGTAGTAAATACATTTAATTTAACAATGTCAATCAAAAGTGATTTGCAATCAGGGGTGATTGTCTCGAACTATATATCCTGGCTATATTATTTTCTTGCTTTAGCCAGAAATAATGGATATAAAATTTTGGATGTTATATGAATATAAAATATATTTCAATCAAGATCACCTCTAGGAATGTTGAAAATTGCTACTCACAAGCTAAAAGAAAATATTCAAGTGTAGATGAAGGAAAAAGAAGATTGAAATACAATAAAGTTCATATTCATCACGTCTGAATTCCCATTTGAACTTTTAATCAACACGCTCGACTAAGTTTTAGTTGTGGCACCGAAATGGAAATGAAGCTGAATTGGTAGGATGGCACATTTACGGCAAAGAGTCACAAAATACGAAGGTATGAATAAAATATCTCTCAAAGCTCATTATTCCGCTTCATTCCTCCACACAATATGCACAAGACATGAGATGGCACACATTCAGCAAACCGTACGCAGATTTCTACGTCTGTCCGTATCATCAAGGGAAAGGTATTATCAACTTTCATGAAAATCATGAGCTTCGTAGTTCGTCGGAAATGACTTTTAATCGTATACGCCTTCCCCTAGTAAATTTTGTCTTTCTCAAGAATTAAACCAACGATTGTCATTTCTGTTCCTTTCAAATGAGAATTGTCCTTCAAGTGCAAACGGATGGAGAAATCAGACTTATGAGACAATGCAATGCAAGAATGGATTTACATATGAATGAGTGAGCCAAATCAGAAGACTGGAAACTTGCCCTCTTTCAAATTGCATACATCTTCTTGTCTGGATTTAAACGAAATAGGTGTGTATTGTTCCTTTACAATCTTCAATCTATTTCGCATCATCATTATTATGCCATTATATCATTCCTACTTGCTCCGGGACAGATAATTTCCCTTCGTTTTCTTCGCTAAATCTCCAGTGACACTAGCTGTCACATATATGTTCAATGCAACTATTTTATACACCAATGTATTTTACAGTAGATTCAATTGTTAAAGGTCCCAATTAACTTTACCTCTTATTCAATGATAATCTAACAAATAAATAAATAAAATTATGTTCATTAATGTGTCTTTAACTTGCTAATCTCTCAAATACAATTTCTAACCTCCATTTCGTAATCGTCAATCCATTTACATGATTTTATTCATACGATATGCTCGAGTCATTTTGTTGGTGTTTGCTTTGTACTATGTATTGTAGTAGGCATATAACTTGTCGCACTTCTTATCTCCTTTTTCTCTTCGCTCGATAGTGGTCCAACGTCTCGAAGATAGGGACCACCCAAGAAGGTCATCGAGCGAGGAGAAAAAGGAGATAAGAAGTGCGACAAGTTATATGCCTACTACAATAGCAACGACAATTTTAAGATACATGTACACAATGTTTAAATGATTTTCACATATGTGAAGATAAACTTGGTTAATATTATTCAATGTACACAATTTATATTTACATAAAAATCGTAATTATTACTTAAAACTGGGTTAAAAGTTAAAATATTATCTAACATCTATTACTTTGGCTTTTTTTCTTCACCTATACCACTACTCGAGTGCGCCCTGCCTATACACATCATAGTTAAAGGCAAATATTTTTATTAAAGAACAAGTAAGTGTTCCAACTCCAAACATACTACCATATGCATATTGCCAATTAATATTGAAAGTATGTACAGTACGAGTAGCCTCAGTCTCAGTTGTTTAATGCATTGTGAAAACTGCAGACTTAAAATCAATATTTTAATTTAGCGTAATTTCCCGTAACGTTGTCACGTCAAGATGATCCTCTTGAGAATTTGTTGGCAAAAAAGTTCACTAGCTGCACTGATGTTATTGCGATTGAAACAGAATGTATGAAGGACAGCAGTCTCTAAAGTACAATTTTGTCTTATACACAATGAAATACTGCTTAATTTAGTAATAATACTATTGTTTCTTGTAAATGTAACCTAAACACTAAGGGAAACATTGGGACTCCATTTACAGTCGAAACTAATGTCAGTTAATAGGTTAGCTTCCCCAACTGCAATTTTGTTCACCATGTGATTAGAGTAGAAAGGTGAGACAAGACAGACTACCACAGGAGAAAAAGCGGATTCTCTATTTCTTAAAAACAGTATCTATACAATATCCTTCTATTTTATTATAAACTGATGTACCTTAATCTATTTCTCAGCAAATACCTACTAAGGCAGTTTGTCAACGAAGAAACAAAAAAGCCTTGGATTTGGCTACAGTAACTTAATAATGGTCATATATTTCTAAGTTACATGTCCTCCTTACAGGTTTACACAAGCAAGTAAAGGTTGGATAGGAACAATGACGATAATGCCCCGGTCCCTCGCCCGTCTATGGGGTATGGTGTGTATAAGAAAGATAAATGACCCGAAGAGTCTCCTGTGTGACACACAAAACTGCCCAATTTTTCTTATCCTCCTCTTCTTTCATCTCCTTCTTTTTATCTTTACCGATTTCCTACTATTATTATCCATTTTATTACGACAAGTCAAATGAATGTGACCAAATAAGATTTTTTCAAGACTAGAATTGATGGACCTATATGAGAAAAACATGGGTGATGCATACTAACATAAAAATAAAACCCACCTCACCTGTATTAAGTAATAACTTTCTCAACGTACATGTATATACCTACCTGTACGCAGAATTCTCGTCAATCTTTTAGATGTTAGGAAATTGCATATAGGTAAGTAATATGATTACTCCCTACATTCTACGATCTACACCTAAAATTCCCATAGGTGCATTCGTTACTAAAGGTAATAAAATGCACTGAAAATTTAGAAATGATTGAAATTGTTTGAATAGAAAAGTATCACATTTTCCAAAGAAAGGTTAACCCCTCATGACGTCAGAAAATCCAAGTAAATACAAAGATCGCTATTAGGATTGGTAAGTGAAATGAAAAGTGAAATTTCGAAATGTATATTACATAACTAAAGGCTCACCTGAATGTTCACATACAAACGAGGGTTTTAAGCCAAAGCCCAGCTATCGATCAATTCAATTCAAAGCTTCAATCTTTAAAAGAGCAGGCAACATCGGCAGACTGACAGAACAGAAGCTTGCCATTTACACAGTGCAATCATATATACGTATACCTTGCTACTGTACAAATCCAAAGCGCAGAGGTAGTAAGTTAAGTCATACGGACATATTGTCAATAATACTAACATATATATAGGAATAGTATAGTAACCCCAAAAAACGTTGCACATATAGGACAGGTACACATGCAACAAAAGATTATCCATACACAAAAAGAAACAAAATACGCAGTCGAGTTTCTTCTTTAAACCATGTGATACGAACGATACCAATAGATCAGACAGACTTAGAAGAGGATTTCGAAATTGTTTCATCTGCTGCATCTATAATGGAAATAGTGACTCTCTGCTATATAGTAATTCGATTCAGACAGTATATATGTACGTGTCGGTTTTACCTTTACCACACTACTGTACTATTACCTACTGTGTGACCTTTTCAACACTGATAGTGCAATATATAACGATCAATGTAGCAAAGCATGGAAAATATATATTTCCATTAGTATAACATAACAGAACACATGGAGAGGGAACGAGAGAGATATTTATTTAAGTCAACTTAGGATTTCAATAGATTCCTTCCTAGGAACTAACATCAAATTTCATCCACTCTATTTTACGTGCACTCTTCTTCCCTTTCCACTTTCTATTTTAGCATTCACAAAATACAAAGGACTTTAACAAACGGAAATGCTTTTCATTTTCATCAGACCTTTTCCAGTCGCATTTACTTTCACACTATGTGTATATACTACTTTATGTACCTAGGCCGCGTCATTTCCATTTTCATAATGACTATTGCACACAGGACACAAAATTTATTCGCAATAAAGACCATCAGTCTTAATTAGCATGCCTAGTTGGATTTTAAAGAGGGAATCTTATTAAAATGACAAACTATCACATTACGACAAGACACTAAATTCCCTAATGAAAATAAACGGATGCTCCTAGTGTACAAGAACGAGAAATTACATTGATGGAACGCAATAGCCGGAAAGAATGGAACAAAATATTCCAGAAGGCACAAATTGCCTTGTAAGGAATAGTCAACAAGTTTTATATACATTGAGAGTGTTAGACTTGGATTTTATACGCAAAGGACTGACAATAAAACTGGAAATCGTATATACAGTGAAAGTGAAGATAAGGAGGAAGTAGATACAAGAGTAGCAAAGTTTCATCGTTTCAATCATTTTTTCAGTTTTATTTGCATTTCTTTTCTTACTTTGAGTATTGCTATGCAAATTTCTGTTGATTTGATCGAATATTTGATGTCTGTTGTAATTTATATTTTCAATATGTCTCCCATTGAAGATTGAAGCCGTTTTGTGCAAAATGTAGCTGAGCAAGCAAGGAAATATTATTCAAGTGCTTACTAAATGTATGCATATCTTCAACCACTATGTATGTATAGGTACCTATATTTGTACAGGATTGACGAGTATCTCACGTTTAATAGAAGAAGACTGGAATTGAATAGCATCCGGAGATAGTAGCAGCACAAGTCTCAGAAAATGAAGAAATTCCATTGAATTTCCCAGAGGGATTTTATATATCTTTGAATTTTCTCTTCAGCGTTTGTGTCAAATTTGCATGAGATCTTTCTTTAGTGTTTGCAATGAAATGCCTGGCTGTGACGTGACCATGAAAGAGTATTAAACGACGTACCTTTACTACTCCCGATTCTACCTTTACTACAGCTCCTGTGACTAAAAACGACGAATGGATGAAATGTTTTTAAAGGTATAGCTCTATATACTCACAGAAAAGATTCGTCTTGCTTTTATTCTACTCGATTCCGCTCCTTTTAGTGTGCAGTCAGGAATCTCTTGTTGAGCGTTTGGAAAACATTGAAGAAACTCTTTTCTTGACTTTCGCTCGTATTTCATTGTTGAGAGACTCTACTTAAAAAGCAATAAAGGGGGATGGGGAAATTCAATGCGAATGTGATGTGTCATTTCTGCCTGTTTTCCCTTTAAACCTCCAAACACACACCTCTACCAAAGAATAGGTAGATCCGACTTAAGTATCATGACAAACTACTCTAACGTGGAATAATAAAGTACCTAGCTAACAATAATATTATGAATACCCGATAAATCATTTTGATTTATTTCAATCCACCGCTATTATACGAGCTTGGGTTTTCGAACACCTTACTGTGGATTGCGGTGTTCACAGAAAACAGATATTATTAAAGCGACCATGCTATATCAACATTACGGATAATTTAATGTGTAATCTGCCTTTCAAAACGTATCATATGGTACATATAGAAATACACATGGATCTTGAAAATATGTCTGAATTTGTACTATTTATGTACCCCTGCTATTTGAGCCGCTGTTAATATTAGCCTTTCTAAAATTGTGTTAGAACAAAGCATGTATAGTATTTGTACAAAATTTCGTGCATTATACTAAACTCCTCGTATTAAATTACTCAATACCAAAATTTATATTATAATTATTCAATTGTAGATTTAATAAAGCCAAAGTTGTATGTATAAGTCCTATTAATAGCAGGTCTTCGATATAGCGAATGTTCATGCCTACAACAATTCGTATGGAACAAGCCAATTGTAATTGTTATACCAAATTTTATACCTTTACAAATTAATTTAAACTGTGAATTGTGAGAATGTTTTATTTGTATGCAAAATGAAAATGTGACTCACCCCATGGTAGACCCGATAAAGTTCGGGGCTACATGATTACAGCTTGGAGGGTTGGTTGTGCTCTACTAAGACTGCTTAAGGTCTTGCGACATTCATGCTCTGTCCGATGAAGATGATAAGAATGATGAAAATAATGAGAAATATGACTAAACACGCAACAGCAATTCCGAGCATCATTTTGAAGCTGTGTTCATTCGAATCCGGATCACTCAACAGTTAATAATAATATTATTGTCTTCCAAATATGAATGCCCAAGATTGCAGGGGAAGTGTTGATAGCAGAATCAGATTTAATTCTAAATAAATCACTTTGTTGTGAAATAAGATTGCAGAGCTCACTTATGAGTTGCAATGCAATAGTGGAGTGAAATTGTTCAACTGGGCAAATATGACTTCAAGCTAAAGATTTTATTACGATTTACTTCGTTTACTAAATTGTTATATATTTCCTTATTCCAAATGTTTCATTCCAAGAAGGAAATTCAGCTAGTACTGTAAAGTGTTAGAATCTAATAATAATGGTAGCACTTGGCTGAGAAGATTACGGTAACTGTAAATGCAGATAAAAAGTAAAATGTCTATACGTTAAGTCAAACTTTAGGTGATATGATACAGTTGCAGATAGTCGTGCACGTTAATGTCTAGAAAGAGCAAAGGGCAATTGACTCAGCCTCAGAAAGATAATGTAATAATGAAATCTGTGATAGCACTTTCGCAGGAAATGAGTTTTGGTGACTTACACAGGAAAACATAAGCACTTCTGATTCTGATTGAAACACGGATTTTGTGTATGCTTATATAAAGATGTAGTCGTGTATTACTAATGATAACGTAGAGGTATATACCAATTTGGTTTCAGATGAGCTACGTCTAAACCGAGAGAGATACAAAAAACATTAGAAATGAACAACGTATGTATTTAATTATAGTCTTTCCTTGCTACTAGTATTTTCTGATTTTAACAGTAACAAACAGACAAACCAAGATTTCCAATAATCGGTAATTGCACCGCAGCTTTATAACTTATGCAACAAACAAATTAGAGTAGAGACCCACAAAAATATCTGTTTCTCTCTGTAAAAGTTTTGTAAGTAAATACATTCAGTGCAACGAATTGCAATGTGTAGCAGTTTTGCACACACACCATAATTCCTACGGTGCAATTATGTAACCTTTTATTCCAAACTAGTTACAAAGGTTAAGTTTCTAGCCAAAGTTCGCCTTAACTCACAAAAGTTTATTGGATTTGGAAAGAATCCAGGAAAAAATTCCCAGAAGATGAAGAAATGATGGGATTATGTTCAAATTTGCTTTGATTGGTGAATTTACTATGTAATCAGATGCAAGCAGAAGTATAACACGTACAATGTTTCAGTCTATACTAGCTGTAGCTGTACTTAATGTATGTAACGATAACGAATATTTGTTAACTGACAGACTGACACATGCAGTGTATGTTTCTGTTTGTTACGCTTAAGCTTACAATCACCATCAGTATAAGTAAAATAGGTATCAATTATTGAAGAGATATATCTGTAAATATATACATAGCTCTATGTAGCTGTATATACAACGAAAAGGAAAAATCTGTTAATACTTGACTATAGGCAATATTTACAACTCTCTCTCTTTTTAACTCTTTTCTGTTTGTAAAGTTTAAGGCCTTCCGAGGCTTGAAGCAAATTTGCTTGTCTGCTTTGCTTTGCAATGTATTATGTATATCACATGCGTTTTTTAACGATACAGCAGTACATAATCCAACCAAACGTTGAGAATCTACTAAATCTGCTCTCAAATCTGCTGTTTACGTTTACATTTGCTTTACGAGTATGAAGACGTTTCGGATTGTTTTTTTATCAACCATTCCACGAAAGCATATGGACGATCGCGGTGGAATACTATCACACTACACTATCAGTGTATTTAGTCTATGCACGAACTAACGAACAAACAGTGCATGATGCCTATACGAAAGGTCAGCTGTATTATTCGAGCTTTATAATAGAATCAATTTTTTCAAGCAATATTGTATTGTGGGCACGTATACAGTATCCCTCAGTGTGTAATATATAAGAGATACGTATATTGCTTCCCAAACTACCTATCTACTTCAAAATATATTACAATCTTTAACCTAAAGAACGCGTTAATATTAATAATATGCTCCTTATGTCATAAAGGTTTATTGTCATTTTCTGACGTGCAATAGAAATGTTGACATTTCAGACTTCAAAATTAAATGCATATTATTGAAATCAAAGCAACTTTTGCTCGTAAACTCGTAATGACAGTAATATTCAATTGGTAGTACTAAATACATTACAATAAATAAATAAATAAATAGCTGACACAAGTGTCATGATATTATGGGAAGCTTAAAGTCCAAACTTTCATAGAACAATATGAAATTTTCAATGTTTATAATACTTCTGTATAGGTGCCTTCAGTATCTTCGATTCTGCTACATATTTCGAATTTAAAATAGGTACAACTATTTTTATTAAACAAAAGGAACATTTATTTTTTCTCTATAATCTGTAATGTGATGTGTATTATGCGTACTATGTTTATTTGTAAAATGAAATCGAACAATATGCCAATGCAATAATACCAATACCTACACGAAGAATATGCCAAGGCAAGAGTCGATTTTAGTCGAAAAGAAAGTGTTATTTGAAAAAATATACGTTGTTACTGTTATTTAACAAGGAAACGCTACAAAGTCAAGGAAGGACTATATAATAGATTATTAGCAGCCGTATTATCGACTTGTGTAAGTGAGTAGGTGGGTGGTGATAGTGGTACTTTATTGTTACTGCTGCTGTAGTTGTACAAGTACGACTGTAAGAGTGAAGATGCCTGGACGAATGATATCGAAGAGAGAAAGTCGAATTCGCTTATACACTGAGAGAAACACACAATGTACACGAGACAGGAAGAATTGTCAGCAGAGAATGCGAGAGAGAAGGTTCAGAGTCACAGAGTGGCGGTTTGGTTGCGTTTTACATGAGACTGTGTGTTATACGTGCACTACTTGCCGATTTGCTCCTGTCTATTTCTGTGTGTGTATGTCGTACGTGTGTAAAGTAAAGGGAATTCAATGTGTAAGATGTGAAATGGTTGCGTCCGTCCCAGAGAGTTCACAGAAGATATAAACTACGTTGCGTTTTACACGGAGAGTAGTATTTGTAGTAAACGAGCAAGAATACCCGGTTCGGTTTGGGAGTTTCATTCTGAGCTGAGGGGCTTATCGGTGCAGGGTGGCAGTGGCAAGGCAATGCCAGAGAAAACCAACGAAATCCTCAAGAATTTACATCAAGGATTCTGAAGACTATACAGAATACAGACCAAGTATCCACGTATCGCCTTTGGCTCCTTTCGTAATGTCGTAGCTTGTTTAGACCCGTTTGATCTACTCTGTCAGACGTGACAGTTTATTCTACATTGCTCTGTTAATGTAAAAGATGCTCTCTGACTCTCACTCACTTCACTACAGCTACAGACATTATTTCACTAAGACATAAACGTGTATTTATTTCCTATAACATATAACATCATGCTCACACGTTTATCATTTAAGTATACATATAAAAGCGTTTCATACTTAGATTTTAGATGCTTTCCTTCCCACTGATACGTCAAACTACAAGCTATATTTGTTAATTGTAAAGTCATCAGTCAACAATATTAAATATATTACATCCTTATGTAGCTAAAGACAAAAGACCTATATCTAGGATTCGCCCATGTGGAGGCCTCGAAATGTTTGGGAGGGGTACAAAGGCAAAAATGAAAAAATTGATTCCATGACAAATTCAAATGACTTCAAATTTTTGTCACATAACCCCTTTTTCCGGCATTCGGGGGGGGGGGGCTCAAGCTTATCTGTGTAGGCTAAATTCACAGACAGAGTCAATCTGCCAACTCCTTCATGACCTTTGACCTTGTAAAGTAACTACTGATTGTGAGTTCATACAGCCTCAACAAGATACTGCAATTGAAATACTGCTATATGTGAATTCTACTTTTGTGAAGTGTGAAGATTTGAAAGTGAAGACTAACTTTGAATTTGAAGATGGCCAATGCTTGAATATTTCGATTAAATGACATGATATTTTTAAATAGTAGTTATATAACTACAATATTATTGCTGCTAAGACTGCTAACACAATTTCATAGTTGATGCGTCGATGCCACAGGTAATGTTATCGTGTCATAGCTCACTTCGTTACTTGTTTACCCCCGGTTTTGAACCGGTTTATGTGGGATGAATTTAGAAATAATCTGTCTTCGTATTTGTAATTGGTTTATGTTCTTCAATATACGTAAACATCAAAAATATGTAAAGGAAGAGTGAAAAAATAAAATCTGCTTTGAAGCTAAGAACAATAATAATGCTAAGAAATGCCAATTTTATTTAGTAGAAAGCATCCCTGAAGACTAATATGGATAGAATACAGTACATGTGTACGTGTCAAATGATTTCTTAAAGATTTAACATTGAACGTGTGACAAGATAATCTGGAAGGGGGAATGAAAGGAAAAGTTAAGGTAAAATGTAGAGTCGAGTTGTGTCGGTTCGAGGGAGTGTGTGATGGTGGGTGGGGCATTAGAAATCTGTGTCTGAAGACCAGACGAGGCGTATTACGAGTTTTAGGAGTATACATACAATTCCTATGGATATGGCCACTCAAGTCAAGCTAAACGCAGGAAATGGCTAGTTTTCCACATCGTTTCGTTAAAAGGTATTAGGTGTTTGTTGCTCTGCCCGGGGTTTTCTAGCAAACATCAGAGATGAGACTTGTGCAAATTATACCACTAAATAACATTGCATCACGATCACGACTGCTATACTCAATTTAGTTGGAGTGGCTTACATTTCTATACAAACCAATTTCTATTTACTTTTCACAACAAACTGGACTTGAGGCGACCAGGGAAAATTGCTTAGCTAACTATGCTGTAGAATTCTGTGTATAGAGTACACACTCCGACACTTCAACATTCCAACAAAATGTTACTTTCTCTATGGATGTAGTAATACTGTTCGTAATGCTACAACTGGCTTGCTTTCACATGATATCTCGTTTCCAAACCAGGGAAATTCACGATTAGCGAGGGCACAAATAAAATAATATGCCACTACTTGAATATATTGCAAGAATACTCGACAGAAATGTCAAGTGCCAAGATTTACGTGAAACTTGTGGAAATGCTCGAAGTATATTATGTAGTAATCTCATTTTGATTGAATTAATGAAATATTCTGTGCAATTAAATTTAGTACTTCACTTTTACAATTACAAAACTATGCTATGGTTCGAATTAGAGGAGTTTATTATTTTGCATGAATGAGTAAAGTCATAAAGTCATCATAACTCTCAAAAATCCAACTTAAAACTCACATTCAACTATCCTCATTAAATCCAACTTAAAACTCACATTCAGCTATCCGCATTATAATTACTATTACTAGATTATTACATGTATTTATCAATTATTTTGTTATGAAGCAGATTAATCTACTTACCTTTTCCGGTAAAGAGAAAAATTGCCTGTCAATTTATTATTAACAGATGACAACGAAATTTTAGAAGTTCAATTGTCAAAATGGATTAGATAATGACACGGATTAATAAGTAAAAATTATTTATTCAACTGCAGCATAAGTTTTAATTCCATAAGACAACGATTTAGTCAGTATAGTTAGATTGTGGATGAAAATGTTGCGTTTATTTTCAATCCCTCTGTACGCAAACAGCCCATACCATGTCCTCTTATTCCTGTAGTCTAATTGAAGGGAACGTAGACGTTTGGAAGCACGATACAAAGGAGAACATCATTACATCGAGTGAAAAAAGTGAAATAGTTTGTGTACAAGGAAAAGTTTGTTGAAAAAGCTCATACGTTGATGTAATAAGTGCTTTGAGCTTACATAGACTACAAATAGGGACTTTAGTATTCATTAGGTCTCTAGTGGATCCTGTGTGAATTGATGTGGACGACCAAAATACGGATAGCATTTTCTATACATACATTTCCATTCACATCCACTAGCACACATCGCTTCAGAGTCTACTACAGCACAAGCACTCAAATAAAAATGAGAAAACTTTAAGTGTAAAACTTGTAATATTATTACAGCACAGACTGGAGAATTTTTAAATTGAGTTTTTCAATCGTTTTCAACGGGAATTTTAGCGTTATCATCGTCATCATCATAAAATGAATTCTTGGAACAGTGTACCTGTCTTTAGACACACTTAAACCACACACAACACTCTAGAATCTAAACAGACAGACTAAATTCCACATGTTTGCCATCATCATGAGACTCTTTTGAATAAAAACACTTTTACATACCTCACCTACATATATGTACACACATTTCAGTTTTTAATTAAATATATTTGCTTTTCTACACTATATTTCAAGAGTATACCTTTATCCTTTATAAAAACATCCTTCTACAAAGGCAATGTAAGTATATAGGTACATGTACAAATATGCATGTAGGATTTACAAAATACCCGAATTTTCTTTCACATTTCTACTACAGCGACTCAGTAAGGTGTGAAAAATAAAAATAAAACTTTGGAAAAAGACAGCCACGTAGTGGATCGTTGGATTTTTGTTGATTTTACGATAAAGTAAAAAATAGGAGTATATTTTGCCTGGAGGAAGATGATACGAGATAAAATTCATTTCACGACAACCCAAGAAGTGAAAGCATGGCGTATTATGTGAATGTATTCAATGAACACGCTAAGAATGTATGTATGCCTATCAAATAGCTAAAGCAAACACACTGACTGACACATAAAAGTAATTCGTTCAAAACTGCTTGCATTTACATTACCCTTTCTTCTTCAAACAATATATTAGTCTCTGCTTTCACGTTTTTCCATCCACCTACCTCACTACTTCCATCCATGTCAGGTGAATCTATCTTTGAAGAAAGCACACACTAACAATCAAGTCTTCCAATGTGTTAACTTAATAATATACAAATACAACAATGCATTCACATTCACAATCAACAAATATACAGGTTTGCAGCTTTATTACCGGAATTCTGTTCAATAGTGCCAGAGAGAGATACGTATGCATGTAATAGAATGCCCTGTAGTTATATCTGTACCTGAGACACTTTTGTAAGTTTACATTGAACACAGAGACAGATCCATATTTTCTCTTTTTACAATACACTCCTAGCAAACTTTATTCAGCAGAAGAATTACTAAAGTGAAGTGCTGACGATACCTTCGGGAGTAGAGACGAGTCAGTCCTCTAGTTCACTCTGTCAAAGTAGACAACCTAACAAAATACACGTATGTAGCTAACCTACCATGCAACGCACTATAAAGAAATAAAAAACTGTGTCTACCTACCTAATGGACTACTACTACCTTCTAAAACTGCTGAATACAAACTCTATAACGAGTTTGAACAGAAATGCTAATAACGTCTCATCGTGTACTTGTTTTTTCCTCTGTGAACTTTTATAGCAGCTTTTACAGTACCTATAAAGATATATCAACATTTCCTTCTACAGGTTCACACACAAATACTACCCGATGTATATAAAATAATTTTTAGCCACCTAAGAGGAAGATATATCAATATAGAGTACAATACCAATACCTACCCTAGAAAAACAATACGAATAGAACTAGGGAAACTTTCAAAGTTATAGCCGACTACACATTTTCGTCTTTGAAGATAATACACTAAAGATCGCCTGGTGAAAGAAAACTCGAACAGAAAAATGCACTAACACACTTTACAAACGAGTAGGTTTGCTGTAAAGTATCAGAGACACATACGATTCCATATAGTAATCTATCAATATAGCCCATAACAGGAAATAAGGAGAACCATGTATGTTCTTGCTACTAATCCCATATCATACTTATCTACACATACAACACTAACTGTATATATAGGTAGAAAAAACAACGTTATAGCTATATTTATATTAACCGGAAAATTCGTTAGGTACTGATATAATATAGTAAGATGCTTATAATACTACGAAAAAACTTCAATAGTACATCGATCGGAGAGTGAAGTACGTAAAAGAGTTGAGCTGCTTTTTTACTTTGGTTTCGGAGGGTGAGATGGATAGATAGTGAGATTCATATAGAGATTTAGGAGAACGTCCGGTACAATTCACTAATGCAAACTTGCTGCAACCGAGAGTTGACACAAAACGACTTTCGGTTCTTCTTCTTCTCCTGGACTGACGTGAGTGAGTGTGTGTGGTTAAAGAAAAAATTGGAAGGAGAAGTATATTAGTAGAAGGTATATAAAGCGAAGATGGCAAGTAATTTTAAGAATGATGAGATGAGTTGTAGATGAAACGAAAAAGAGAGAAGAATTTCTAAAGTTTACTTTTGGCTGGTGGTGGAAGTGGCTTCCTGTGCTTTTGCTTGTCACAGAGTATATCTATCTTTGCGAGTTTATGGAAAACGTATCTCTGTACTTCTTCTTGGAAACTGTTTCTCTGTGGGTTCCCTGCTGGAAAGTTGATGTGACGGTTAAATGGCCATGATGATCGTAACTCCGAAGATAGTGAGAAGTTTCGTGTACTTTCTCCGTTATCACACAGGTGGATGGATACCACTGTATCTTATTCGTGTTGTGCTAAACATATATTATATCAGGCAGTGTATATCGCTATAAGTGCAATTTTACGAGTCAATTTAATTTCCCAGTGTATTACTGTACATCTTGCTATCGTTTTATCTGTTATGATGGTCCCAGGTATAATGCAAGATAATAATTATAATGATGCGATGCATAATAGAAACCTGAACAAGCCCTACTTTGCGCTAAGACGTCTTTATGGGCAACAAACATATTCCCTGCGGTTATTAACAGTTTCGTCTTCATCTGTTGTAGTATCTGTACATAAGCCACAATACTGTCGGTGTATAAGGAACTTTACGATTTGTATAAACATAAAGTGTGACAAAGTATAAACTAAAGTAATTTCCCATATGTGCAATATAGTCGTACGTGTTAATAATAACAGTTCGCCGCTTATGAGAGTGAGTGAAAAATCGATGTGTGATATACATTATGCTTTTGTGCATCGATTTTTACTTAATGAGCTGTTTTCACTTTATATTCCGGTTTCTACAGTCTCATCTATTTGCAAATGAGTTTCCAATCCTTTTAGTCGGCCTACTGTAATAATTGAAAGGATGATACTCGTTTAATACTTACAAAAGGATTCACACTTTCTGGAACAACCTTTAAAAATACAATTCAGTATTTTGGAATTTGATCGTGAAGAATTGCGAAAGTTATTTTTAGAATTCTCAGGAAAAGCGTATCTGACTACTGTAAAAGCCAGGTTTAATTTATAAAAATGTTGGAAAATTATTACAACGAAACCTAATGTAGGTTATAAAATAATACATGTTGCTCTTTAAACAATGCGCAATGCCTACATTTTTATATGTAGCTGATTTCATGTTACATTGTAAGAGGATTACTGCAAATGAAAATTATGGGATTGAAAAATGCGATCACTATATCAGTTATTTATTGCCGTGGTCGATAAAGAATTAAACTGGTAAAATCGGTACTTTTGAAGCAACAATATACCAGAGAACGAATATATTAAAACATGAATGAATTGAAAAACTTTCCTAAAGCCGGATTTAACATCCGTAATGCACAGGAAGAACATTTGAGGTTTTCTTTCTCTCGTGTGATTTTGCAGCCTGGGTTTGGCACGCATTGGCTGCGTTCTTCCGCAATTCAAATTCAATAACAATATACAAGCGAAGCCCAGAACTTTCATATTCCATTTTGACGTGCTTAAAAAGGTAATCCTTATCCTGCCGGAGTATTTACAGCATCAGTGCATATTTTGCATATATTGGAATTCATATTCATTCACCATTCGTTTATCTCTTGCTTAGTTTGCGTATGCAAGTACCTAGGCATGTATGTACCTACAGTATGTATTTGGTGCTAATGTTTACGTCGACTTACTCTGATATTATGTGTGCCCTATACGAACGCTTTATGGGTATAAAATATTACATAAGTGTAAAAGGATGAGACTCGTACAGATAATGCTCATGGCAATGGCTGTCCCACTTCAACGTAACTTTTAACAGAAAATGTCACACACAGGGTAATAATATAATGAGACCACACACACCAGCTGCATTATGGTCGCAGCAGAAACAAAATCACCATAAATGATCAATTTCCATAAGAATAAGCGACCACTTCACTGTTTATAGCTCCCACACACATATGGCGTCATGTTTTACATATTCGTATAATCCATCGATTGTGTACACCAGAGCAGTCGACATCCTGATAATAATAACATTCAAATCAACATGAGCTACTACGACTGCTATTTACTGCTATCACAATAAAATCAGTTACTGTTGCTACAATACTATAACACAATCCTCATAAAACAATACTCTTACAGTCAAGTTACACTTTCTGCCTTCGCTTTGTTTGCATTGTAACTGTTTTTGTTTGCACGCATTCTACAAACCACACTAAATACAATCTGGTTAGCAGAGGAAAGTTTGCAGAAGTTATCAATAGCTCCCCTCACTTTCAAAGTATATTTACATGTACTTATATATGCAATACAAATTTATATATATATATATACACTAGTAAATCTGATGCTGTATAAATATATACGACAATATATTATGTACACAGTTTCATCTTCAATCTATGGTGAATTGTAAATGTAAACGTAGTCAGATAGAGAGAGGAAATTCTAATACAAAGCGAATTGAAAAGTAAAATCTCGCAGTGGAAACAATACCATGCTAATGCGAGTAACTAAAGCCAATTTCCCCACTAAACTACTCCAGTACAAACAAAATACATAATATCATTTCTCTCTTTCTATATACACGTTCCACGTTTCCTTTTCCAGCTTACTATTACATTTGTTGATCGAACAGATTGAGTTTTATTCTGAATCTGTACTATATCCGAGCTGGGCTACTATATACACAGTCGTTTGAAACAATCCCTGTCCTGTAGTGTACAAAAAGATAGTTCTCGTGGGAATTCAATGATTTCACCTAGATGTTGATCTATGCAATGGCGACCACTCTCTCTCCTTCATTATTACAAGTAAGGTGTGCAACTGGAATTAGTAGCTCTGAAATAGAAATAGCAATACCACAACAGAATACTGTAGTAGTAGGTGTTTCTCTTCAGAATATTGTATGTGACAGTATTAGGCTTTATATACTGAATACCTACAGACCTATATACTAGATAGTACTACTATGTAATAATGCATCATGGTATGGCTTATTTACACACAGACATATACAAAGCCACATACACCTAGATATCTTATCCGCCTGATTGTGGCATTAGTATCTAGCACTAAGGTTTAATTACAGATAGAATATAATATTGTATGTAATTTGCGATCGTTCTTCAGTATATAGAACGATAATGCTGTAAAGAATTCTATAATAGATACACAGAGACAAAGAGAAAAGCGGTTGCTTGGTAGGTGACAGTCTTGCACTAATAATGTCATTTATTCATCACACTCTAGGGATGCAACACAGATGGTGAAGAAACGAATGCAATACTAATCTGCTACAGCTCAACCTTCATCTTCGTCTTTTCCATCGTATATGTCAGATAAAAATTGCAAACCAGGTAAAATATATCTGAGATCCTAAATAATATGATTTACTGATATATTGTAGGTTGCAGGTTGTAATGGGGAGAAGGCTTGTTTGTTGTATGTACATAATTCAAAAGTGTTAAGACATGTACTATCATTTGTGTTTTTATACGTTGTTAATGAATAAATACAGTGAAAATACAATAAGCACACCAAACGCTTTTCTTCATTGCTATTTTTCCTATCGTATTTGCCGGATAAAAATGACAAGCCGATTAAAATATACCTGAGATCTGAAATTTACTGCATTAATATGTTTCTACAGTTCTAAAGTTTTAAAACATTTCGTGAATGTGATTTAGGAAGAATTTCATGTTTATTACTGTGTCGGTTCGGCAAACCTTGAATAAAAGTCATTCTTTTACGACTAAAAAAATCCCCCAATGTGGTATGTAATTCAAAAGTATTTATGTGTTGTGTGTTCATACTACTTTCTCAGTTATTAATTAGTAATTACGATGAATACACAATAAGTACATCAACGAATTTTCTCCATTGCTATTTTTGGTCTAATGAAAAAACCGGGATGCATAATACTAAACCTAATGGAACACATCGGACGAATCGAAAGAAACGGAGACTGACATGAAGAAATGGAGATTTGGAAAGCGGAGAAAGTGCACAGAGTTCGCTCACGCCACTCTGTAAGGGAACTGAGAACTTTGCTTTCTCTCTACTCTTCTATTGATTTCCAGGGAGCGATCAACTGAAAACTACATCCTAGGATACCCGGCTTTTTATACAACATCTAGAATCATCTGGTGCAGTTCCGCATCTTTCTCGGAGAGAAAGTTCCTCAAAGATTTCACCACGAACTATCTAGGAGGCGCTTTTTGTCCTGTTCTGTTGCAAACAGTATCCACCTACTTCCTAACTTTCACCGGGCACGATTACTCCACTTTTTACTGGAACTCTGGACCAGGAGACACAACAGAAGATAAATTTCTCTAGCTTTCTTTTTCTTTCTTCATGGCTAGCTTTTCCCATTGTGTAATCTTACCTTAGACAGTTTCCCATCGTATCGTCTTGTGAATAATGGAAAACATCTTGAGTAAAGTTATTCGGATGGAAAACGATGTCATGAAATTTATTCCCTTAATCCTCAACTGGTTACTAAAATAGCTCAGATGAAAGTAATAGCCTAACATTATGGCAAATGGCTAAATGAATACTTTACGATTTGATTGCTTTCAGGTTTCCTCTGAATAAATTACAACGTTTTCAATTTCGAACTCTTCAGAAAAAATGGCGGGAGGAGGGTATGGAATAATTTCCAAAAATTAGTGTTGCAACAACTGATAAGTGAAAGTAGAAAGTTATTTATAAATGAACTTACCTGACTGAAAGGGTATAAGTTGTCGGTTATTGTTGCTTCTACTGAGAGATTGGTAATCCTTCCGGGTGTTAATATTAAACAGGTCGATGTCATTACCACGAAAAGGATGAGTTTCATTGAAAAACGTGTAGGAGGAAGATTGTTGAAGTGGAGAAGAGGAAGTTGTGTCTCTACTACCCGGGTAAGTGGACTTATCTTTATTAAACGTTGAGGAGACTGTTGTTGTAGTACTGGCGGTTGTAGTAGTAGTTGACGTCGTAGCCGTACTGCTAATTGAAGAAGATGCTGAAGAAAACGAAGAAGTTGACGTGGTACTGGGACCGACGACTGTTATTCCATTATTGTGAGCGCTACTAGCAATGAACGGCAACGCGGACTCGTTCACGTTGACATTCTGATTGAGAGAAGGTTGGTGGGAGGATTGAGGGAAGGAGCCAATGTCTTTGTTGTCAGCTCCCGCTATGGAGACAACCAGGGCTACGATGAACACCGAAACCGCCAGGAACAGCTGTGACGATGAAAATGTGAATACAGGGAACGTGTTATACGTGAATGACAATGACGACGATGACTCTGAAGTGCGTGCGACCTTGTTCTTTCCGGAGTCATCATAAATGTTAAATGACTTTTTCTTAATTCTCGATCGGTGATGGATTCCTGGATGACTTGACAACTGAAATTCTTCACAAGCTCCGCATTCCTCACTGGTACAAGATTCCACAATTCTTCTTTCGATGATAAACTGATCATCGTCGAGGAAGGTGAGGGGAATTTTAGTGTCACCGGCAACATAAGTAAATTCATGGTCACATGAGCCTGAGGCTGAACGTGAAATTTCTTTTGGTGAGTCACAACTACTCCTTCCGACCTCCATCTTCCCATGACCTGAAAAAACAACGAATAAAAATACAAATCTACATTAAACCAAGTTCTTCCTCGGCAACAACATGGAAATCCCAAGAAAACAACGTAATTCTCTAAATTAATACGGACAATAGTTAATTAACAAGATCTTTATCAAAAGTTACAATCTACTTATCACCAGACCAGCTGTAGTAAGTTCTTCTAGTTCAAGTAAAAGAAGTTTATAACTGTAGCACTCTGTTTTGATTGAGTATACACAAAGCAGTCGTTGTAGCTTGTCTTATAATCTAAAGTCTAAAGTAAAAGCCTGGACCACTTTCTCCGAATCAACTTCCTGAATGATTTATGGCTCATTAGGATCTTGGCGATAAGACTTGAGAGTGGTTGACTGTACCTTTTTTCTCCAAGTACCTCCTTCACTCCTTCCTGCTGTTACTTTGCCATTCTTTTACTTTTTTAGTTTATTATTCTCTCCTGTGCTTCTTGTTCATTTGCAGGGTGCTCTGCGCTGTGAAAACACTACATCTTCCACTAACAAACTCTACATAACTAATGACATATTTTATTATACTGTAATCACACCATCATCATCTATACCAACTAAAAAGGCACCTAAGTGGCAGTTCTTTCTTGATTCTCTTCTACTAATTTTTGTTCTTCCTCTTGTGTGCCACGACTTCTCTAACTTAGAAAACGAAGGAAAAGACTAATGTGACGAGACTTTTACTCTTGACTCAATTCTTTCTTTCACTTTTACTCTCTGCACTTTATTTTCCCGGAGAAACAGATGAGATACCTCGATAAGAACTGAAACTTAAACTACTCAAGTGTAGCAGTAGTAATATTATTTGCGTACATACAAGAAGAGTCACTTTCCTCTTTCTCTCTCCCACTCTTTGTCCTTTTAGCACTGAAAGGAAGTTAGTGAATGAATATTATTATGTTTTTCGTGATGATGACGAAAGAAAACACAAGTAGTGACTATTAAAACTCTCTCCCTCTCAATTTGTCCCTTTTCTCTTTCTTACATATACTTACAGTTCTATATACACCATATACGGGACATAATACAAATATTACCCGTAAAAGACAACAACTTGACGTAGTAAAAAGAGGAAATGGAAGTCAGCTCGACTGAAGTCAGTCAAGCTTTTGAGCATATTAAGGAAAATAAAATAAAGTGAGCTACTAAAGTGTTATGTTCTGTTACGTTACGTCACTTTACATTATGTATGGAGCTATCTTTGTCCTATGTGAGTCAGTCGAGCTACTACTCTGCATTATAAATGTATTGGCTGAGCTTCAGTCTCTCTCTCTTTCTCTCCTCTTTTCATTTGCACCGACCGAGACACATATATACATACTAAAACACATGCAACCATTTTGGAATATCATAGTGGTATACATACTATCAATATAAGACATGACATATAGGAAGCCTTCGTATAAAACATACACACACTTCCATGGGCTAAAAGTCTACTGCAATTAATCGACTCGACCTAGCGTTTATTACAGTCAAGTCATTGACTGGCACAGTTCAATAAGAGTTTAAGTAAATGTGTATGTATATACACATACGTGTGTCCCTGTATATACTGCATGTGTGTTGTGTATGTAATTTGGAAAGAGTAACTTGAGTTGTTGACTCTAAATGATAATAAATTCAGAGGAATGAGTTAATACGTGAGTTACTGTTTCCAGACTATGACTGCTACGTGAGAAAATTTCCAGTCCGATGTAAAGTAAAATGGTACACACAGCCTTCGCTTTTCATAATAACCAAAAGTAGTAGTTCAGTTTCTCTGACACACCTCGCATAGTTTACTTACTACCGTGTATTGCCAGAGTATACGAACAACTACATTTGCCAACATTAAAAGTACAGTACATTGTCGTCTGTCGCAAAACTACCCTTCTTCCTGGTTTATACATGAGTACAATGTGCGCTATATAAGCTTCGGAAGTATACAGTTGCAATTTATTGAGCAATGCATAAGACATAAGTCCACTAGTTACAACGCAGTAATGAAATATGTTGGAAAACTGTGTTTCTGTCTCTCTGTCTCTGGACGAGCTCTTTGGCTTATACTACACAAAGTAATGTAATCCGATGCATATCTGCTACGTAAAACTCGCAAAGGCAAATTATAACGATAGCGACAACTGCAACGAGAATGTACTTTATACGGGAAAGCGGGTGAACAAGGAATGAATGCTTAATAATAAACGTATGTATACGCTGCATGGCTTGATATTATATGTATGCTGTATCGTGCAATGTGATAATTATGCAGATTACTGTGATGGATCTATACAAGGACTACTATACTGGGGGTAGTATTAGTTTGAGTGTCTAGGCAAGTTGACTGTTTTAATCTATCTCGTGTATAAAGTGCAATATGCATACATGTATTGTATATGTTCAGTAAAAAACTAAGTATAGCTCTATATCTTCACTTGCAGGAAATTTTAGCGTAATAAATTGTGTACAGTTCTTAAAAGGACCTCGTGCTATATATAGTTCTTTGATTGAAGTTGTATTAAGCTAATAGTTTACTTATTAATTAGTTACCTAATTAATAAGTTTTGCTAGTACTAATCACAAATTTCATGGGCACGTCTAAGGTATGATATTTCAAAGGCTAAAACTACTACACTACATGCGGTACATGAAAGTGGATAAAGACTATCTAACAAGGATAGTACATAAGTAGGTTAAACATTTTGAAAATACAGAGAACAAATATACTAAAGACAAGTAAGTATTCGTTAAAAAATGATACATGTACAATTAGAAACTAAGCATATGCATGAAAGGCTGAACAATTAGAATTCGCCAACTTCTAACAAAACAGTACACATGCAATCAAGATGAGGTAAACGCTAATTGTTGAGATTTTTTCCGATTGGCCATATCTTTAATTAAGTTACAAATTATTTGTAATTATCATTTTTACTATTGAGGCATTTATTAGCACAAAATAAGCTTATAAAGAAACTTTTTGACCACACTCACACCGATATTATTTATTGTCATAATATGTACAATTTGAACTATTTGAGTTCCTTCAGATCATCCATATTGCAAAATTGTCGCAGTTATAATCACAAGTTATCTATCATGTTTATGTCGTATGTTACCTGTATTCATTTTTATTACACTTGTAAAATGCGTCATGGTCATCGTATACAGTATACGCAGACGAAATACCGAGCATGTAAGTGAAATACTATGCAAGCGTTGATAAAATAGGAAAATTAAATACAGAAATCGACGAATAATATTTTATTTAGCGTACAAAAATAATTTTGTTTATTATCCTGCGAAAACTCATACCAAGAGCATTTATGAATGTTCAATGTTATAATGTAAGATATGTGTGTCTGTGTGTGTCAAAAAAGTTTAATTCATCTTTGTACAACGCAGCTTTTTCTTAATGGTGCAGAATGTATAGCTATTGACAGATGAACATGGAAAGGCTAAACTTCATTACAGAATATGCTCGAATTTTTAGGGAAAAACATAACAATAGATACCTAAACCTATCTAGTTTAGCTTTGTAATACATCTAATGTAACCTGTAAGTTATTGTATCTAAATATGAGTTACAACATTAGTTATGAGACTAACAATAACAATATAGTAGACTACCTTTAGTCAGTACCTTTTATGGCTTATCTATTTGGATTTAAAAATTGTAATTTCCAAATCACGTCGGTTACGTGTTCATTAGCCATTATAATTATTTTTAGAACCTTGGATTATTTACAGGTTACTTAAGAAAGAACAATTAAGGTTACCCTTCATTGTCATTAAGGTTTTTGTAAAATAAATGCTGGGTTTGTTTACGAAGGTCTTGAAAAGAAAATTATTCTGCGCTAGTAAAAGACTGGAATGATTCCATACAGTTTCATTGTACAATAGTACATATATCTACTGCTTACTTTATATGTATGGTAGTTCCTTACTGTGAAAGTTTTCTTTTCTGATTCATCTTCTGAGCTCGTTCGTAGGCAAATTCAATAAGCGATTGCATAACTGAGATATGAAAAGTTTTGACAGGTCTACTGTGTAGGACCTTCGAACTTTGATGTCATAGCCACACCATGAACACACACAGACACATTCAAACTAAGCAGAACATCTGAAGAGGAGCGAACTCCGGGAGAAAGCCTTTTACATACCAATACCATTCACTGTGCGCCATTATCTACTCATGTTATGTCGCTGGCCGCCTCTACCACAAACAACTCACATCAGATCCAATCATATCACAACTTAACTGAATACCACTCTTCAAAACTCAACTACTTTCTACGTTCCTAGTAATATTTGGATGATGATAAATGGACTATTTCTTTCACCAGACCGCTTCGGTTTACTGAACTGTGATGAGAAAGCATAGCATAAAGCATCAAGACGGCCAGGCCACAGTCTCACCAACATTTCTTACTTAGAGGTAACTTAAGACTTTTCCAACATACTTTTCCCATGTAAAACCAGTCTAGTAAACTTTCGTCATAGCCTCAAGACGTATATGCACTTCTAATATAGTCAGGCTCTCTTATCAGCCGACGATTTTGTATTGCGATGAAGTTTTTAGTAGAGATCATGTCTTTTATATATTATATTATGTGGTTTTCCGTGTAATTTGATAAAATACTTTCACGTTGGATGGATAGCTGTAAATCATTTTTGAATAGAGACGCAAGTCACCGGACTATAAATTATAACGTTGTATTTCACGTGTATTATTATTGCGTACCATTCTAGGAAGACGTATCCAGGAATTGATTGGTTGCCTTTATACCGTATGACATGTTGTTCGGCTGCAGGTGTCTTCGACTCCTAGTCCCACTGTCCATCTGAAAATGTCAATAATAAACAAAATTAATCATCAATAAATAATTAATCACACTACTGTTACAAATATTATTTATCAGGGGAGCCATTGAATTAAATAACCTAACAAAACCCTCAGTGAAATAATTTTAACAAGTTTCAAGAAATTGTAAATGGAACTGCTTCGCTATAAAATGCAAAAACAAAACGGAGGTAGTGTTTTTGTTACTTTTGAGTAATGTAGACTGCTGAAGAAGTGGAATTTGATATGCTGCTGGCGTATATATTATAAATGGATCGGAAAACAAATTGAAACAGTTAAGGATTAGAAATGTAATGCACGGGAGAGGAAAAAGCAGCTCTCGTATTGCAATGTTCACATAATATATCGAAATCGAACAAATAAATAATTCCGATTGTATTTGTATCGTATTCACATGCTACATTTTACAGATAGAGGTGAATGGGTGAATGGTGAATCTCTCCTTCATGTTCATGTCCCACACTAAACATTACAGCCCTTATGTACTCTATACTTTTACAATCTGTACTTAATATTTGCACTAAACTTGTCTGCTCTGCTTCTACACCCCAGAAAACACACAGTAAAGCTTTCCCTGATCTTCTTCTGTATATTTATACATGCAATGTGCCTACTGTTTTTACTGGTATATAAGGTACTCCTCATGTGTACGTATTCTTTATTCTAGTACATGAAGCTGAGACTGGGCATACTGCACGTATCACATTTAGCTTTGAAGTTGGCAAGAAAGATGCTTCTCTAGTGCTACACTACACCACTCGATTCCACTCTTCTCCAGCAAACAAAAGAACAAATGGTTTTCTTTGGCTTTCAGATTGCTCCCGACTGTTTTCCTTAGTAGTATACGTATTGAACACAAC
Source organism: Pogonognathellus flavescens (assembly GCA_019776165.1). Taxonomy (NCBI): domain Eukaryota; kingdom Metazoa; phylum Arthropoda; class Collembola; order Entomobryomorpha; family Tomoceridae; genus Pogonognathellus; species Pogonognathellus flavescens. The sequence continues at coordinate 29,684 of JABASD010001368.1, forward strand.
CTACCAGAATATATCCCCACTATAAACATACAGTAATGTAAAGTAAAAGGAAAAGTAACGCAATGTGGACGAAAGAAGAAGACGAAGGCAAACATTTTGATCTTCTCTCTCCTTCTTACTCTTACTTGTACATTACTGCCACTATCATACATAACAGCACTCCTCGTCTTCACCACCATGGTATAAATATACCAGAGACAAGAGAAATAGTCGGACAGAACGGAAAACCTTATGGTGAAATGTGACCTGACTAAAAAGACATGTGATCTGATCGCACATCTCACCACAGGGAACCCAATCCCATCTCATGTGTACCTTTTCTCTCTCTCTCTCTCTCTGTCTATATTCTGTTGTGCAATACATACATAACTTTATAAACCTTTTCTAAGTAAGTATATATTGAGTTATCCTATACATATATATATGTATAACTAATATACAGTGATGTAACATAAATAGTTGACTTGGTGGATTTTGCAGTCTAGTACACCTCCTCTAGTAGTAGTAGTACTAGTAGTCCAAATACCTACTACCTCCACTTCACTTTTTGCAAAAGTCTCTTCTGCCATCAACAAAAGTCTTACGTGTACAACGGGAACATATACATAGCAGAGTACATATACATAGCGGCCAAAGCCAAAGTAACAGAGAAATTTTAGTGGATGTATATAGTAAGAGAGAGAGAGAGAAAGAAGAGAGACAGAGATACCTCTTCGTCGTCGTTGTGTCGTACACTTAGCAAATAGCGGAGCCAAGAAAGTCTCAAAGCAAACCAATAATACTACCACGACCACTCTATATACTTAGAATCTACTTGGATAGGAAACGAGACCACAAACAAAACAGTCGAGTTGCTTTTTTCCTTGAAGAGGAACACATAACACTACGTTACATTGGCTGAATGTATCCGTGTAGTTATTTGTGTTAGAGAATTTCTGCAACAGACGAAGATGAGTAGAAAAACCTTAACTGACAGACATAAAAATAAATTTGTTTTCAGTTCTGTTCCCTTTTCATTACTTTACTTGAAAATTTAGGTCTTCTACTACTAAAGGCCTAGGCTGTAGTGGTATACATAATGTGTAGCTATTGCTCACAGTGGTGTGTTGTGTGAAATGTGAATAGTGGACTACTAAAAGACTCGGTGTGGAGCATTTTGTACCTTACAAGAGATTCCACACACCAGAAGTATATTTAAGAAGAAAAAGAGTGGATGAGTGTCTTTTCTTATTCACTAAGGCTCTTTTGCTCCACTAAGACTACTCCTGTCCCACTCTCTGAGTGTTATGTGTGTTTTTGTGTGAAGGAAGGAAAGGTAAAACATGATGAGTGCACTTTATGTACATAAGTCAAGTCGAATGCAATCATCACAAGAAAATTCAACTATTCAGTGTGAGTGGTGGTTCATTTAGGCTTGAGCTGTGCTAAGACGGAGTGAGTGTTTGTCAGACATTAACTTTCTTAATAAAGGTGGAGAGAGAAGTGTGGTATTGATTGACGGGTTTTATTTTATACATAGAGGCTTTAGTCAATTGCCTGTTGTGATCATCATGACGTTCGGAGTTTGCTTGCTTAAATGCGATGTGATGTACGTTTATAAACCAATTTATTTACGTTGAGTGCTTTATGTTCCATTGTACTTGGCACTGGCTCACTTATTTACTCTTCTCAGCTCTGCTATACACTCAGGGTCGGTAAAATAATATTTATTGATTCCTCACAGTTTCCCTAGTCTAATGGCCTAAATAGCTTTTACATGTAGTGTACATGCATTACTGAGGGTGAGTAATATAAAGAGTAGTCAGTCTTCAATATGAATTTGACACTTCCTACTTACTCACTGTAAACTTTGATCCTCCTAATGGATCATTTGCTACAGGCACTTCCCGAAACTTAACAACAGATCCATTTCGAGGAAATATTCATTTATATATATTAGAAATATAAAATACACGAATGCTGGCAATTTATAATTAACATACCTGCTAAGTGCTTTAGGTAATAGAATTTTTGTCGAAAATTTGGAAATCTACGCTGAAGTATCGTAAAGAACAGATAAACCGAAACTGACCCAACCGCAGACATTGTTATGTTATTCGGCATATTGTTTTAATTTTAATATGAACATATTTTTTCTGTGTTAACTGTTAGATCCTCTGCATTTGTAGGGGCAATAAATTTTATTTTTACGATATTTTCTTTGCTTGCGCACTGTTGCTCACTGTGTCATTTATGAGCACTATAAAACAAGTAATGTGTGTGAGCAAAGTTTACCTTCGTTTCACGCATTTTCTGTGACTGAGACCATAAGAATTTATTTCAGTCATAAGCAGAAAACTTTGCGTGGATTCGGATTTTAGTGAGGCAGTAGCAAGCTTGGAGTGTATTTGTATAGGTACGAAGACACCGTTTTATGTTACGCTTCACGATACGTGGTTTACCTGTTTGCTATAATATTGCGAGTCGAAGTAAACACAAACTATGTGGACGATGAACTAAAAGTTGTAAATGACTTTCGAAGTGATGAATCGAGTCATTAATGTATCGTATAACAGATGTTGCTTCCATCATCTCAGAAATACTACCGCAATTCCCAGTAATGGAATACCCACTTAACAGTTTCGTCATTTCTACTTTAATATTAACTAAATTAAACTAACAATTTTATTTTTAAGTTTATCAATCCCTAAAGGGATTTAATTTTAATTGACACGCTCATAAGAATCTATAAATATTAAAAGAAGTGTTTAATGAAGCTTACTAGCTGCATATACATTTACAAGGAGGAACTGGCAACACGCAGATCTGATTAAACATAACTCATAAAATACTTGCAATGCTTTAATTTGGACCAACTGGACAATAAAGTAAACTACTTACATGAAATGTATTTTATATCTTGAAAAATATTTCCATATGTGAGTAATGAACGAAATTGTGAACAAACTCTTTCAATGAACGTAATCGATGACTTAGTGTATGAAAATGAAAACAAAGTAGCTTTACGGTTATTATAATAGGAGTAATAACTGAAAACTGTAGATAAAATAAGCTTGAGTGTTTAGGTTTAAAATGCGGAAAGGAAAGCGATGGTGGTGGCAGTGTATATGATAAGTAGTTTCATAATACAGCATGTGAAGTAAGCGAGAGAAAGTTTGAGTAATCTTGTTTCAGGCTTTGGAACACATTACAAGACGCAGTGCACAGATCCTACTTTGTATTATTTCTAGACATACCGTCACATTAGTGCAAAGACCGGACTGGAGAAGTGAATTGGAATATGGGAGAGGAAACACGAGACTCGACTGCAAAACAAGTGAAAGTGATAGCATATCATGTCATACTTCACTGAAAAACAGAAATTGGAAAAGTTCGAGGAGGAAACGTGTGAAAGTTACATACTTTAAGCCAAGCAGATTGTCCTACACTGTATTTTATATCAACATATTCATCCCGTGTATATAAGGTCATGTAAATTGTATGTATAAACAGAAAGACATCTTTTCAAACTCCATTTCTACGTTTCGAAGTGATCACAAAATTCTTTATAGACATGGAATTATCTATGTGCTTGAAATATTTGCAAAATATTCACCACACATACCAAGTCTGTGGAAACCCTGTCTGTCGCTACACATAAAACTACCTTTAGCACCGACTTGAAGTATTGAAATACATTTCTGCCCAACATTTCCCCGAATATACAGAAATTACGGAATAATCTTCAAAAGTACACCCTGGTAAATAATTCGCAAGGAAATAATCGAAATAATCAAATTTTATGTTTAGCGATAAAAATGTGTAACTTATCACATCAACATACGCCTTTACTACCAGCTAACTAAAAATGATTCCGCTCTTCCGCCTCCAGTTTAATTTTTCCGTATAGGTATTCGCAATGAATACAAATTCTCTACAAGTAATTTATTTGCATTTGAAAATTGTACCTGCAAATGTATATGGAACTCTTTAATTTGAATTCAACGCATTTTCCATTATGTAATATGGAGATGAGAACATTTTGTTTTATTGTTCTGTTTCCACAACCGTTTCCACCGTCTGTTTCCACAATGTAGAAATACAACGGTAGTAGGTATAGTACGCGCAGACTTAATTAACATTTTAATAACAGAAAAATAATTTGCAAATGTACCATGAAATTCTCTCTCGAAGAATATTATTATTACACTCTTCTGGCAGAGGAGAAGTGAAGCTGAGGAAAATAAAAAGGAATATGATGCACCTAATACATATAAAGTATTATCATCGATGATGGTGTTTTTATGTTCGCTTACTCCAGTTGCATACACATGCCTCGCTTAACTAAATCGTTTCATGCATATATCAGTAATAATAATAAAACCTCACGGAGCAACGTAACTTATGTGTTAACTCTTTCTCTCTCTATGTGTGTGGTTAATATTCCATGCTATATACTACTGTACAGATTATTCTCTTTTCAGAATGCGCTGCTGGTGAGAAAACTATATATACTTTCTCATTTCTACAAAAGCTTAACCATACTAGGATTACTGTGGAATACTACTTTATAAGTATAGAGAATTGTAATAACAATTCTCATTCAAAATGTTGGATATTAAAGATATTCATACACACACCTCTAACAAAATAGGATATTAACGATTTTCTTTATATTCATCTGATATTTTTGCTTTCCTATGTATGAACATTGAATTTGCTGTATAAAATTCCATGAAAGTGGAACATGAAAAAGTCCTAGTAAATATTGTGGAATTCCCAAAACTAAATGAATACTTGTAATGTTGCTAATGTATATTACCTAAGTAAAGTTTCTTAGTGATCTCTGCAATTTTAAATGAAATTGATTTGTACATAGGCAGTAATGCATCATTCATACTATAGGAACTTTTGGAAATTGGAGCTCATGTTCTTACAAAACCGTAGTTTGGACTGGTTTGTATTTATTGTACTAATTCACTATACTATTAGCATCTAATGCTACACTACACCTGAACTTGTATTTATTTGTGTCATCTCATCAGAGATCTGAATCAACATGCTACAAAACATAAAAGATTGTTGAAAATAGCATGTTACCAGTAATTTTATGAATTTCGTCGATAAGAATTTAATTTATTTCATCCCCAACAGACAGTCAATAATGCAATTAAATAGTCCTGTTGTGATGGATATTTTTAAGGTGGGTCTTCTAACATCGGTTTGATGCTTTCTTGGAACTTTGAAAGCTGTTTAATTTAAACGCTATGGTACTAAAGTAAAAGTGCAATCTCAATCAACCAGGACCGTGTGCGGTATTGCGGTAGGAAGTCAAAAAGGATTTTTAGAGTGAGCTATCGTTTCTAGTTTGTGTGTCAAGAAAACCCACGAAGAATGTTTCCAGGAAACAAGTTGAAGCAAAATATGGACATCAATGTCATCAATCCTCGAGAGGAGGAAACAGCCTTGGATTCAATCGTAATTCATCATTTAATTTCAATTACTTGATATCCATAAATATTTAAATCAATAAATTATCAACTATCTGAATGTGCTGTAGATTGAGCCTGAGAAAGTTAATACTAGTGTTGATTATATAGAGGCAGATTGTTAAAATAAACTCATAAATTCTTAATGTTTCAGATTGATGAAGTTTGGATACTACTCTTCTACCCATTGATGGTTGTGGGGATACCGCATTTGTTCCTTGTGATTACGATGCCAATTTCTTTCTTCATGCCAGCTGAATGGAAGACAAAAATAGCGACAACAATAGCAGTTCTAATTCTCGGAGTATCGTTCACCTTGACTGGGTACATGATGTACAAAAACGGCCGCAAAAGATCCGCAATCATTGAATCTACGCGATTAACTTATTGGGTAGGTTTTATAGTTATGAGCAGAAATATATTTTCCAGTTAGCAGTCAATAAAATGTGGTAATTAACTGCAAAGCATGCATGAATTGATGCATTATATATCGGTTCGGTTCGGTATATCGGTATTTTTTACAGACACGTTTTTTGACCACCCTGTTATGTACGTATATGCCAAAGCTGCCGAAGTCATTCTTTGATTTGGAATCACTGCTTTTTTCGAATAAGTGGACTAAGGAAGTTGAAGACATTTTCGACTTCCAAGAGAAATTACGACATGAAACCCTGAATGCCCTTAAGAATTTTTATGGATTGTATATGCTGTCAATATTTTTGTTAGCCAATATTCGAAATGCGAACAGATGGCTTACCCACCCGTTGTTGTTCCCTCTTTTTGCAGTGTCGAATATCATAGATTCTTTATATCGCCGCTGGTAAGTGTTAACTTGTCCCTTGAAAATTAGCAGAAGGTGCAAACAATTTCAATAAGCCTATCAATTGTCTACTAGAATAGTGATGATCATTTTGTGTGTACTGTACACCCACCACACTCGTTTATACTTACCAATAAAATACATGTTCAGATGTTCATATTTTTGGATTATGTTTATCTGTTTATAATTATATTTTAAAATTAATAATAATCTTAAGACTTTTCCAACCTCGGAGAATGTTTTGTGAATTCATCTTTTGAGAATATTTTATTATTAGTGCTAGGTATATCGTTTCCCGAATCAAGCTACTTCACAAATGTGATAGTAGTCAAACATAAAGTACAAAAGATCAGATTATGGCTAAACTTTTCATCTAATTGTAAGAATACCTTTCCTTGCATTATAGTCAAAACTTGTAATACGGATTAGTAGTTTACTAATTTTGTCAATTCAATTCTTTCTTTCATATTTTATATTATTACTCGCTTTGCAGTAATTCACAGACTCTCTCTGTTACATAATAATTTTTTATTAGTACTACATATACGCATAAGTGAAAGTCCTAATAACATGTCTCATGTTTCCCTACTGAAATATCTATTCCACTATGTGCTCATGGTGTTCAATGTTCATGTCCGTTGATTCTTCATCTCTTGTATTGCACTAAATGTATATTTCTCATTCTATATTAACATTTAACATTATAATGGAATGGGAAGGAGTAGCTAACACCACAAATTCTCAATGACCTTTGATCTTGCTTGTGATCTTTGAAATAAAAGTGTACTTCGCATGAAAATATTCTACTAACTTCTAGTAGTTGAAATCTCAAAACTAATACGATGTATGTAATGGAAAAATGTCACATTTTAAAGAATTTTAAATGAAATTGAGTGAGAGAGAATACATAAATTTGCTTTGCATCATTTCATATAACTAGAAACTTAGCATTCATATTATTGGAGCTCATATTCGGAGAGTCTGTATAAAAGTATGAAGTGAATATGAACCTTAATTAGCATTACCTTGCATTTATTTCTGTCATCAGAGATTAGAGATCTGAATGAATATGCTACAAAATATAAGATAGTTGAAAATAGCATGTTACTAGTAATTTATGAATTTCGTCTATAAGAATTTAATTTATTTCCCAACACTCACTAGTCAATAATGCAATTAGTCCTGTTGTGAATCACAACTTGTGATGGATATTTTTAAGGTGGGTCTGCTGTCTGCTAACACAGCGGTTTGATGCTTTCTTGGAACTTTGAAAGCTGTTTAATTTAAACGCTATGATACTAATACTAAAGCAAAATTGCAATCTCAATCGGGCAGGACGGTATGCGTTACTAGCGGTACTGCGGTGTGCGGTTGGAAGTCAAAAAAGATTAGAGTGAGCTATAGTTTCTAGTTTGTGTCAAGAAAACCGACGAAGAAGATTTCCAGGAAAAAAGTAGAAGCAAAATATGGACATCAATCCTCGAGTGGTGGAGACAGCTTTGGAATCAGTCGTAATTCATCATTTAATTTCAATTACTTGATATCCATAAATATTTAAATCAATAAATTCTCAGTAATTATCTGAATGAGATTGAGCCTGAGAAAGTTAATATTGTTTATTATATAGGCAGATGGTTAAAATAAACTTATAAATTCTGAAATGTTTCAGATTGATGAACTTTGGGTACTACTCTTCTACCCATTGATGTTTGTTGGGATACCGCATTTGTTCCTGGTGATTACGATGCCAATTTCTTCCAGCATACCAACTGAATGGAAGACCAAAATAGGAACAACAATAACAGTTCTAATTGGGGTGGTATCGTTTGCCTTGACGGGGTACATGATGTACAAAAACCGAAGTGAAAGATCGGCAATCATTGAATCTACACGATTAACTTATTGGGTAGGTTTTATAGTTATGAACAGAAATATATTTTCCAGTTAGCAGTAAATAAAATATGGCAATTAACTGCAAAGCATACAATCAATTACTGCAATATACATCGGTTCGTATTTTTTACAGACACGCTATTTCTTCACCATGTTATGTACATATATTCCAGTCCTGGCTAACTCATTCTTGGAACAACACCTTTTTTCGAATATGTTCAGAGAGAAAGATGGAAGTATTTTCGCCTATCAACAGAAATTAAGATACGAAACCCTGGATGCCCTTCATAAGTGTTTTTATGGAATGTATGGAATGTCATTGCTATTTTTTGCCAATTTTCGACATGGACACAGATGGTGGACAAACCCTTTGATGGTCCAACTTTATACAGTGTGGTTTACTGTAAGTATTGTTTATGACCGCTTGTGTAAGTATCTTGCACCTTGAAAATTAGCAGAAGGTGCAAACAATTTCAATAAGCCTATCAATTGTCTACTAGAATAATGATGATGATTTTGTGTGTAAGTTTGTACTTACCAATAAAACACAGGTTTAACATATTCATAGTTTTGGAATATATTTATAATTTATTATTATTAATAGGTACTAGGTATATCGTTTCCTGAATCGATCTACATCACGAAGGTTTTAGTAGTGTTCAACAAACATAAAGTACAAAAGATCAGATTATGGCTAAACTTTTCATCTAAGTATATCTTTCCGTGCATTATAGTTAAAACTTGCAATACGGATTAGTAGTTTACTAATTTTGTCAATTCAATTCTTTCTTTCATATTATTACTCGCTTTGCAGCAATACACAGACCCTGTCTGTTACGTAATAAATTTTTTATTGGTACTACATATAAGCATAAGTGAAAGTCCTAAAGACATGTCTCATGTTTCCGTACTGAAATATCTATTCCACTCGTCCTGGGGTTCATGTCAGTTATTCTTCATCTCTTGTATTGCACTAAATTTATATTTCTCATTCTATATGAACATGTAACATTATAAAGGAATGGGATGGGAAGGAGTAGATAACAACACAAATTCTCAATGACCTTTGATCTTGCTTGTGATCTTTGAACTAAAAGTGTACTTCACATGAAAATATTAGACTAACTTCTAGTAGTTGAAATCCCAAAACTAATACAATGTATGTAATTGAAAAATATCACATTTTAAAGAATTTTAAATGAAATTGAGAGAGAGAGAGAGAATACATAGATTATTTGCATCATTTCATATAACTAGAAACTTCGCATTCATATTGGAGCTCACATTCAGAGAGTCTGTATAAAAGTATGAAGTCCTCGTTTCACTTCATTGCTAATGTACTGCAATTAATAATTAATTCATCACATAAAACTTTATACAGCTACACACAACCGTAGTTTGGATTGGACTGGTTTGTACTATTCCAGCAGCACTACCTTGTACCTCGTATTTCTTTATGTCGTCATAGATCTGTCTGATTGAGACGTAAAAAATATCAGTTGAAAACACAATGCATTCCAATAATTTAATGAATACCAGTCTATAGTAAAATTATTTATTCCACAACACTACCTACTAGTAGTCAATAATACAATTAGCATGTAAATGAATATTTTTAAGGTACTTAAAGTAGGCAATCGCATTCGGTCACGGTATGAAAATTAATAAGTCTAAAATTATCTTTAGAGTGAGCTCTAGTTTGTGTATTTAATAAACATTTAAGTAATCAAGAAACTCCACGAAGAATATTTCCAGGAGAAAGTGAAAGCAAAATATGTGCGATTATCGGGCGGAGGAGACCGTTATGGAATCAATCGTAATAATTCCTCATTTAATTTCAATTATTTACTTCATATCCACAAAAATTTAAATCAATATTCTCAATCTGCTAAATTGAGCCTGAGAAAGTTAAGTGAAAACTCATAAAATTCTTAAATGTTTCAGAATGATGAACTTTCGGTTTTAATCTTCTACCCATTCATGTTTATTGGAACACAATTGTTGTTTCATATGATTGCGTTCCTGATTTTGTTGGTCACCCAAACTGAACGTAATACAAACTTAGTAATAGAAGCAGTAATTGCGGCAGTATCATCAGCCTTGACTATGCACACGATGGCCAAACACCGCTGTGAAAGAGACACAATCATTCAACCCACACGATTAACTTTTTGGGTAGGTTATGATCAGAAATATTCCAATATGAAACACATTAGAATTATTCCAAGACATGCACATTTATCATTTAGCAATAAATAAAATCCGCAATTAATTGTAACACATAGAATGAATTGCTACGTATTGTATATGGGTTCATATTTTTTACAGACACGTTTATCTACCGCCCTGTTATGTCGTAAAGTAGTTGAGAACTTACTATTGGGACCACGGACTCAATCGAAGAAATGGGGAGATAAAGATTCCTTCCACGAGAAATTAAGAAAGCACCCCATCGATGCATTGCATTATTGGTTTTTTACAAAGTATTTTTAAGAAGTGGTAGAGTTAGCTCTCTTTCGAAATGCGTACCGATGGCTTGTCAACCAGTATGTGTTCTACTTGCTTTCATCAATCTTTCGGTCATTTCTGATATTGATACTCTTTTGTGTCTTGGGTGTTCCTATTACAATAATGATCCTCATTAAATTTATATACTAAAGTGACACTACACTCATTTATACAATAAAATTAACGTGCTCAGAGTTTGGATGTTTATAATACTACCTACCTACCTATGTACAAGTAGGCATGATATTGTTTCCTGAAGCGAGCTACTTCTCAGATATGATAAATGTAGCATGTTCAACCAAAATAAATTATATAAGTATTCAGTATTAGATTATAGCCATTATAGCTACATTTTTCATCTCATGCTACTTTTTACTGTTATAATACATCAGTTATAAATTACCGTATGAATTAATGCATAGTTTAATAATTTAATAGTTTTGTTCTTATCTTTCCTGCGTGCTTTGCTACATAGTATACACAAACCCTGTCTAATTATTAATTTTTTTTGTGATTATAAAAGAATGTCATGACTTAACTCTGTAAAACTGTTAGTAGATTGCACAGGGTTTATATAGTTGTGTAAGTAAAATCATTTGATAAGTACATAGTACAAAATTATCATTATGACCTGTCTCATGTTTACGAACTGTATGAAATTTTCCCCTTTACGTTTATGCTCGATTCGATATTTTTCATCTCTTGTATTGCGCTAATAAAATTGACATTTTGTCATTCTATACACAGAACATTAGAATGAAAGACGTAGCTAACAGTATAATTCTCGATTATTTGCTACTTATTTTTCATTGTATAGTAATTCATATAAGTGTAGTCTCATGTGATCTCTGCAATTTTAAATGAAATTGATTTTAACATAGGCAATGCATCAATTCATATTTAAGGAACTTTGCAATCATATTGGAAATTCAAGCTCATGTTCTTCAGACCGTCTCTATAAAAGTATGAAGTCCTCGTTTCACTTATCTGTAATTGCTAATGTAAATAATTTGACAAATTCAAACATGCTATATACAAAACCGTAGTTTCCACTGGTTTGATTAGCACCTAACGCTATACTTGTGTCGTCATAGGTCTGAATGAATAGACGCAGAGCTGGGCCAAATACTTTTGCTCAAAATACAAAATACAAAATACAAAAAACTTTCGAATGCCAAAATACAAAATACTCAAAATACTTTTGCGATTTTTCGGCTCAAAATACTCAAATACAAAATAGTATTTTAAATACAATGGACGATCCAAAATACTAATATCCAAGTTTTTTTTAAAT
>JABASD010001369.1:0-41629 GCA_019776165.1 Pogonognathellus flavescens
CGATGTTGTTGCTAAAGTATTTACAATCGCCATTATATTATATATTATTATATATCATATATTATTAAGGCTAATCTTAACCTCGTGAGGTCCCGTAGGACTGCTTGATGTTAGTTTTTATAATGAACATATAGTGAGTACTTGAATCTTGATTCAGCACTACTAACACGCTATATAAAATACTCTACACAATTCTCTAAACAAAACTTCCCGAATGCATTACTTTACCTAAGGTTGCTGCTGCTGCAGAGTAGATTTTATCAACATCTCGTACGTAGTAAATATCCTGTTACAAAGTCAGTAGTTTATTTGTACCTATTGTAATAACAGGAAAGTAGTTTGCGGTTAGGGTAAAAATTTCAACGTTGTTCTAGTAATTGATGACAGAATGGTGCATAATTAAAGTTCTAGCAAGATCTGGGCATTCGGGTCCTAAAATTTATAAAACCAACATTCTCTGTTATAATCCTACATAAAACGGTAGCAAAATAATTAATTTATTCTGCATTTAATTGCTTCGTCTATATTCACTATTCAAACTGGATATTTATTAGTAACCATTTATTGAGTTCAAACATTCAGAATTATATGCAGACCCGTTTACCTATTTTAGCTTATACTTCTATTTATTACTACACAATTTTTAATGTAGGTTAGTTATAAATATGAGTAGGTACCTAAACGAACTTGTGTTCCAATGTTGTGTAATATGAGAACACTACTAGCTATTTATACAAATTGGCAATTATCATGAAATACATAGAAAAGATGCATAATATGCGTATACAGCACCTACTGCAGAATATTTTTCTATAATTACGCTACTATATACATTCTGTAGAAAAGACAGAAAAGTTGTTGATTTTTTCGCTATCGTTGACTTGTTTGAAGTTTGAGATAAGTGGCATAGTTAAGATTAGATTTATTGATAAATACTGATGCTATTTCTAGTGGACGATGAAATATTTAGGTACTATTTGCATGACTTTTAGAAATGAACCACACTTTCACTGCGAGTGAATCGGGTTTTGTATTAGGATATGGACAAACTTGGAAGATCATGCAATTAATTGATGACTCATTAGGACTATATAGTTGTAGGCCATGGGCCGTGACCAGTTGGCCTATCAATGTAAAGCAGAGGGTTGGTTAGCTGCACGATGACGATGGAAGCGATGCAATCTCACAGTACTACTCTGTGATAGAGACACATTATAATGAATTAGTGGGATGTACATAAGGAATACAATTCACCTTCTTATTGTTGATACTGATTTGTCACAGCTATACTCGTCGTCAGAATTTGAAGTGAGAAGGATAAGCGAGTGCATATTGGGATGCGAAATTTACAATATGGATTGTGATACAGAATATTGAGTTTGATAATGATAGATAATAATGGGAGGAAAGGCAGAGGCATGGAATTATAATATTACGGTATCTTGTAGTAATGTTCATAATCCTTCAGGTTACATGATTCTTTTACTACCTGCATAAGCTGTTTGTGTATTGCATGTATTGCATTTTGGCCTCTCTCTGTCTCTTGCAGATTAAAAGACACACAGAGATACCTATAATACATAATAATATTGCGCTCGCAACATGGTGTAGGTTGTTAATAGCTGAGAGTGTGAAGCCAGGGTTAGAAATATATACCTTTTTCTTGCTTAAAATTTAACTAACATCAATATCCACGTATATCTCCATACATAATGTTATTATACTTATAAACGCAAAATTGGCACCTGGTATATCATCTGTGCAGAAAAATGTAGTCACAGTTTAAAAACCTCTGCTGTGAACTATAGACATGACTTGTGCAGACAGAAAAGAAACGTGATAGAAATGAAAAATTTTAAACAATAAATGCGCACTCGTATAGCGTATTATGGGTCTAGATGGTTTCTAAAGATGTCGAAGGACGTCCGAAATATGGGAGACATCAACCCTGGGTTCATGATACCATAATAAGCTCACACCACTTTAATGCTATCAATTTGAGTACAGAGTTGTATTTTGTACTATATATACAACTTTCAATACATGTAATAATGTAATACTGCCTCAATAAACATTTAAAATCTGAATACTGCAAATATGGTAACAATATTTACGCTGCACTGCGGCAGTAGTAGTGTTGTTTAGTTGTTTCCATTGTAGTGATTATATAATTATGCAAAATAAGTAGGTACACAATAGATAGGTACGTACACACATACTTTTGTACATATATACACGTACTACCGTACCTATGTACATGTTGTGGCTCCTGATGTCTTGATTATTGCAATGTAACGTCTGTGTGTGAGATAATGTGACTATGTGACTGCTGTGATGTGGTTTGGTTACTTTTGTTCACCACGTTGTCGCAGCACTACGTGTTCGTTTAGTATTAGAATTGTTGTTGTAATACTCAGACTCTACATGCATAAACCTTCCTAATAAACACTTACCGTAGTGAAATGAGAAATAATTTACAATATTAAGTGAGTGTGTATACATTATACACAACAAACTGTGATTAGTTGTGCGATACAGCAGTAGTGTGATGTGTGACTGCTGCAACACTAGGAACTCTATTTAATTTGTAAAACTATATGGTAAACTGTAGTGATAATGTGACCAGAGATTTCAAAGTGTTTCTTAGTGTGTAACATTATCGTTGCCGGTCTGGCAAATGTTAATTGAAATCTCGAATTACTATCTGCACATAAAGTGAATAATGTGTCTGAATCGAAATGAAACTTTTACATGCCATAATAACACTTTTTAATAGTGGAATTATAGCCATTTCCATTTAACGTGCACTAAATTAATACTACCACAGTTCTGAAATAGTAAAATTGAGCTGTATATAAAAAGAAATGGAGAGACAAAATAAACTTTTTGTTCGAAACAACCAAGAAATAAAAGTTAACTCGAGGCAAGCAGTAGAGAGAACTTGGAGCAGGAATGGCAGCTTAAAAACATTTGTGAATTCTATTGGGAAAAAAGTTAATACAAACAATAAACCCAGCTTATCCATCAATAGCATAGGAAAAGCGGTGACGTAATAAATCGAAGCTAGCCTGAAGGTGCTACAAATAGTGATAACATCATTAAGTAATACATCTTTAGTATTTATGATGTGTGAGTCTATGTTTTCAATAAGCTAATCTATGTGTTTCTCACAGTTTGCATAGACTCTCTGTGCAGCTAACGTGTACATCTGTATCTGTTCAAAAGAATTGAATTTTAATAAGCTACCTGGCACTTCATATGTTTATTATTTTAGCTTGAGTGACAGCTATGGAATCGTCATTTGACGAGCTACTGCAATTTTTAGTGGTGTGTGTTATTAGTAAGTCAATAATTAGTTAATATTCTATCGGTGGTAGATAGGGAAGTTAAAGTTGGAAGTGAAGCAGGGAAATCAAGGCCTTCTCTTTCTCGTCATCATCATCAGCACACAGCAGCTTTGTCAATATGTACAATATCCTTTAGGTTTGGCATGTACATAGTGGTCTGTAGGTGCCAGGTGCTGCGTAAGGTAGATAGTATAGGTAAATATTCACACTGTGTATCATAGCGATTTGCACATCCGTCGTCACTAGTTTTTGCAGGGATATATAGAACATAGTAGAAGTATGTGAATGTGTGATGTCTAGTAAGGAAGTAATCTAGTTAAGTAGCAGCATGTAAAGTAAGTGATGTTGACTTAGGTGCTGGCTGCCACTGGCACTACTCCACTATCTTACATTATGTGAATATGTGAATGTGCATGCAAATTGTACTAACAATAAGCTAACACACAGAGTTCTGTAAGTAAATCTCCGTGCTCTGTTGTAGCCTGAGCAAAATGACGTGTTTTGTGTGCAGTTGAGTCTTGAGTGAGAGAGGAAGACTGATTTTCGTTGGCGTGGATGCCTCAGTGTTTTATAGTTGTGTACAAATAAAGAGAACTGGGGTGTTTGATAAAGTAAAATATGTAGAATTTACAAATAAATGCGAAAACGATGGAACGTGATAGTAGAAGAAATATATTTCCGTTGTTGATAAATCACCTTGCAAGAATATTCGTGCAAGATTGGTAGAGTGCATTTTTCGTGTATAAATTGAAAGACCGGATCGAATAATTATTACTAATAAATAACCTAATGGACAACTGTTGCAGTTTCCATGCAGCAATCTAGCCAGAGCAGTCGTTGCAATACGGGTGATTCTAAAGATGGGCTTCAAAGCTCTTGTTCCTCAGAAATTTCCTCGTCATCGACAACCTCTACACCTGCAACAACAGGGCTGCCGCGTAGTATTTCTGACACCAAACTTCGTCAGGGCAGGCCAAATCTTACGTTACCTCTTCCTTCTGTTACATCTTTGATGCACTTCAAGGTATTCTCATCCGTCTAATTCATGTTCCTTTCATTGCTGCACCTTTTCTTAATTCTCTAACCTTTTTATACAATAATGCTCTTTCAATTAGTGGTACCTTCTTTTTTGCCTTCTTTATTATGTCTTCCTTGTTTTATAAACACAATACTATCAATTATAAATAAGATTCACTTTGTAGAATTGAATGAATGCAAAAAATGCAATTACCCAAGTTGAATGGATATGAAAATAAATTAGGGATATTTTATTGCACAAATGCTTCCGTTTATTCAGCTTCTGTAATAATAATTATTGTTTTATTAAAAAGTCCCTGAGGCTGAGATTTGAGTTGAACTCTGCCATTTCACTCCGTTATATTATATTAATATTGTTTGGGTTGCTGCACGGTGTAAGTGTAAACTTCTCATTCTGAACATAATAAGAAAGAAATTATTACTTCTGCCATTCTGAAATTTTCATGCCACAGTGACCCAGGAAAAATGTGCCGTAATGCGTTGTCGAATGTAATAAAGTATATTGTATGTAATGGCTTTTGCTAAAGTGTATGTCAACGCTACCTTAATAATTCATACAATGACGTTGTGAATTGTGTAGCTGAGTGCTTACTTATATTATTTTGCGATATTTGTTGTGACATTAATTCCTGTTTATAGTGCATAACTGCGGAAGCCATGCATTGCATTGTGCTTTGAACCACCCCATGCATAAAATTTTTATATTATTATTATTATACCATTTAGTTTGTGTAAAGTCCCATAGTTGCTAGTCACTTATAACAATAACTTATGTAGTAGAGTCTCATGGTACGTAGTACATAATGTTATTACTCCTGGTAGTCCGCTAAAAATGGGTAGGTGAACTTTTTGAGATACATAACATTTTTGTAGAGATCTCGTTGTGTGTTGCTCCCTGTGCTTTCAAGACTCCTTGTGGTCCTTGTGGAATTCAATTCAATTATTTTGCTTTTCGTTTTCAGAAAGAACTATGTCTCTCACGTCGCAGCAGCCGTGTACAAGAACATCGCAAGAGTCTAATTTCAAACACATCACCAACGCTGCCCCCACGATGTCACTCACCTATGTCTGGTAAGTCTCTCAACTTTTACAAGCACTACTACTTGTAATATAACTCTCTTTCAAGTGCTTACTAATGCCACAATAAACTTCCAGTAGTATCTAGTATCTGCCAAGGTATTATTATTAGATTAGATTTAATGCCTGCTTGTGACGTTGCGTATGAGTGTTATTGCTCAATGTAGAAACAACGCCATCCACTTTCCTTATGATATTTTATGTGTGATACAAATTTTTGTAGAAGTATAAGTAGTTTTGTCTCATGCTGCAGTGGAAAGTAGCGGAAAGTGCTTTGTACTACCTCTGGTAGAAATTGGAAATATAGTTTACCTTGAAGGTAATTATTATCCAACAAACATAATAGTGAACACAGCTACAGCTAACTAAGCAGAACGCACAACAGAATCCTACAGTAAATGCTTTCAACCTTCAGAGTGGCACATAACATAAGTCCATCCATGCCCCTACACTACACACTACTACTTATTATAGGCAAACCATAGGCAACTAGGCTAACCATAACCATATAATTTCCAAAAATATTGTGCCTTCTATACCAACCAACTAATTTTTACAGTAGACAATATTAATATTTAACTACAGTCCTGCTCATGCTTACTTCAGTACACATGTAAAACTTTAATGCTGGCAATATGTCACCCTGTTTATGTGCCAAATTGTACAACAATGCAAAACGACTGTGTGCACAGAATACACAACTTGTTATATCTCTCCTCACACAATCATAATACAACATTGACCATTTTTATTTAATGTTTGTGCACTGTGTTGCGCTGTGTACCCTTGTAAAATAATTTCTCGTTCATTCTTTTGTGTCGTTAACTTTATTGATATCGACTCCCCAAAGCCTTTTATGTGCATCCATGGTTGATACCATTACCATAGGTATTCTGACTCTATCATTATGATGTATTTAATACTACGCGATTATGTGCGATGTCTGTAGCATATTATCATGCTTTATCTTTTGTAGTATTACGAAAAGATGGTTGTAGCATTGTATTGTATTCGATACAAAACGCAGTAATATTACTATGTTCATCTGGAGCAGAAGTAAGTATAAACCGGCGTGAGCTTATTGTGTTGCCACAGATAGCGCATGTAAAATCCTCGTACGGATTCACTTGAAACAAAAACCAATGACCCGTATGGCAGCTACTAAATACGTTTTATCGGGAAAGCTTTTATGTAATCTACAATATGTAACTATTGCATTATGGAGGTAAATAATTGCTTCACATTTTATCGTAGTTGCATGCGCGGATGCCTGTAAATGTAAAGGCTGAAAATGAACATTATGACAAATTCGTAGTTGGAAGTAAATTGTGTTGACAGAACAAGAATGCGTTTAGCTTCAGTTGGTTGGTGGAAGGAAAAGGCTGATGAGTGTAGCCGATTTGACGCATTACGTCTGTTTTAATTAAAAATTCATTATGTTTTCAAATGCTCTGTCTGTCTATAATGCACATTGCATAGTTTTCTGCAGTCGGTAATCAGTTTGGCGAAATTGTGGTAGTGCTGGTAGATAATTCATGAGCTTGTTAAAGCATCGATATATTAGGAAGGAGTGGAAAGAGAATAATAAAGGATGATATGAATGGTTTGCAGGTGGGAGTCCGCTGGACAGTCCTCGTATGTCACCCAGTCAGCATTTCGCATTTGCCTCAGTGAAACGAGCAGGAGATGGAAGAAGATGGTCTGTTGCGTCATTGCCGTCATCTGGTTATGGCACGACACCTGGAAGTTCGACTGTGTCGGTAGGTGTACACAAACAACCTTAGTAAATTGGTCTGTGTAATACATGTATGACAAAACCGACTAGATAAAATATTATAGAAGATTGTTAACTTTTGATCGATTTCAACTGTCACACTTTACATTATGTAATGGGAAGTTATTCTGTTATACCTACGAGGATATCAATCTTGACACATTTATGATTTAGACATTTTGAGGCTGACGCATTTTATGTTTTATATCATTAATGTATTTTCGTGTGTTTTTGTGAATGTATCTGTGACGGATGACGTTTGACAAAATGCAGCTATTGCGAATCCGAAATATTATAGTTGGGATGCGAACAAAATGGCTGTCAATTTCGTTTTATATCGGTATAATTTAATTTGAGCTTCTGTATTAACGTTACAGTCGCAATGTTCAAGTCAGGAACGATTACATCAGTTGGCTGGAGGATGTCCACCAGCTCCGGCAGCGGAGGATCGAGTGGGACTCCTTCCTCGGCATTTCTCTTCGAATGAGAGCAATCCTAGTCTTGAAGAAGAAGGTCATAGATCTCCTCTCCTTCGTCCTCGATCGAGAAGTCTCAGGTAAATTCTACTTTTTTATTTTGTTCGCAAATTTCAGTTGTAGAAACTCAAGCTATTCAGTTTTTACATCGTTGTAGGATTTTACTCATCGCTCTCTCATCGCAAAATTTCTTTGCTCAATCTTTTTCGTATAATACTTTTTATTATTGCGTCATTTAAAAAAGGACGAGAAATTTTGTACTTTTTAAGTAGAATTTTGTTTAAAAATTTTGAATTTGAAATTATTTTGCAAATTTTAAGGTTATATTTGTAATTTCTTATTCTTGCTGAGTTACGATAGTAAGATCCATCAACATTGAATTAGTAATCACAAAGCAGCATTTCAAAGTAGGTAGTCTGTGTAGTAATTTTAGTAATACAATTATAAGTTTAATGGTGCAACACTGCGATGCCTTTCTCACTTGTCAAAGCAACTTGAACTTAATGATATTATATCAACCACATCTTAAAAGCATTGACGCTCTACGCATTTAGCAAAAGCACTCAACTCACTTGTCGTACAAGCAAGCAAACGTATACGTAATTGCTCCCTATGTATAATAAGGCACATCAATAGGGAAGTAAAGCTTTGTGTAGGACACTTTGATCCTACCTGCTTAATTGTGTTATAATAATGAAGCAAGAATCATGGTTCTTCCATATTTGTAGTTATAACAGAAAGCGCACTCAGTTCCTTTCTTCTATTGTGAAACTTAACAATAGAAACGGAAACGTGTCGTTGATTGCTTTCTCGCCATTAAACAATCGGCTGCTGAATTATCGCAGTTTATATTTGAATCTATTGTCCCTGTGTAAACAATATTGTGCCATGCCATACACATACCATGAAAGAAAAATGACAAAAGTTCGGAATAAATGTAAAATTCGTTTCTGTTCATTATGGAATCTTTTTAATCATCGGACTTTTATATGCATACACACTACGTGCAATTGATTTGCAAGTTATTAAGTAAACGACGTAGATACATAGAATGTATTTATGTTTCTAAATATGGAATTGTAAGGAGACAAATGAATACGACCCCCCACTTAAAGGCAAAACAATAAACCTTGCTAATTCTGATGCATTTGAGTAGACATTTGGGATAAATGCATCTGCAGACCAGATTTGTTCACGTAATAAATAACACGCTTTTACTTACCTTTAAATACAATCTGACTTACTATATACAATTGTACTATGTGGAATATGTAATAAGGAAACTCTACTTACTTCCATTGTCTTCTATTTATTGTAATCGTCAGAGGAAATGTACCGTTTACAATATTAATCATGTAACGTTTTACATGGCGTTATTTTTTCGTAGTGTTGCATCATTGCAGTTTGCGACCATGCACTTATTACGTAACACGTATAAGTGGGGTACATGAAAATGTGACATTCTCTTACTCGGTATGGTCTAGCGTTACGTACACCAAGACTGTACGGAAGGGGGAGGGTACCCCTGAATCCTAGGAAAAAATAAATAAAATCAAAATAACAAGCAAAGACAAAACTTTCGCCCTTTGAAAGAATGTAATATAATTTCAGTTTTATATTTTGCCAATTTTACCTCATAATTTTCCCTTTATGCCCGTAAAAATAGATTATACACCTCATCTGTGGATTTTGCCTCTTCGCAAATTGATATCTATACACGACCTTGAGGCATACTTTTAATATCCTTTCACAAGAATCAAACGTCCCTTAAAATAGACAGAGCAGAGCTTTACTGCAATTAAAACTGTACTAAATATGTGATCTGACGAATATTATTCTTATGTGTGTTATGTTATTAGAGGGTAGGGCTCTTCAAAGTGTGACATTGTGTTATTATATTCGGGCGTCAAAAAATCCCCAAATAAGCGTTACGTAATATGTGTATAGTTCCTTACCGATTTCTTATATCATTCTATGTAATTATTAAATTGGTAAATTGCTCTTCCATTATACTTCTGAATTCTTAAAACTCATTCACGCTGCTCACAGTTTGGCATGGCTATGCATTGCTACGTTAGAGTAAGCTCTATTCAATTATGTAATGCATAACTTACACATGATTATTATTGTAATTATGTTGTCAATTTTCATCTACTATGTGACCAATGTGCTTTATGATCAATATGTATAACTAATATCAATTTTGAATTACAGTAGTCCCATTCGATCGCCCGTGATTGAGAATGAGATAGTTCTTATGAATACTATGTACAAAGAAAGATTTCCAAAGGTAAGCATACTTTCGTGTCGCTTCAACAGTTTTGCTTTTATTTTATTGTCGTTCCTTATATTATTACTAATTGTTCAGCAACAAAATCATGCTACACATGAAATTAGGGCAGTGTAATGAAAATTACAAAGTTTTTTTGCTGGAATTCTTCGTGTGTAGATGAATAGAATTCAATTAGGCGAGTTATAAAAATGATGAAGAAATTGTTAGGTTTCTTTGCGAGAAAGCCTTTTGTCGATTCTATTGGTTAAAATTCAAAGGATAGTTGGTGGTATGTTCACTTATTTGTATACTTTTGCTTTGTGCAGGCAACTCAGCAAATGGAAGAAAAGTTAAAGAATTTTATTGTGGAGAACGAAACTTTGGAAAGTATTGGTGGATGTGAGAATCTAAGCCCTGATTCAATTGCAATCGCTCGGTTTGTTCACCACCAAGTTATTGAAATGGCACGCGATTGTTTGCTCAAGTCACAAGAAAAATTAATTTCGAGTCGTTACTTCTACGAAATGTCTGAGAATTTGGAGCGTTTGTTGAGTGAAACGAAAGATAAATCTCCAGAAGCAGCCTCTTACCTGACGGGACTCATTAAAAAATTATTATTGATGGTGTCCCGACCCGCTCGGCTGTTGGAATGCCTTGAATTTGATCCTGAAGAGTTTTTCCATCTTCTTGAGCAAGCAGAGGGACAGGCCAAATTGACCCAAGGCGTTAAAACTGACATTCCACAATATATTATCAGTAAATTGGGACTAAATCGGGATCCTATTGCAGGTAATTTAACTAAAAGCTCTCTTACATACTTGGGTTTTCTAAGAATACCTCTTATTAGATTAGTAGTTCTAACTTGTTCAAACTTTCCTACAACAGAGCTCCAACACGAACTAAACACGGAAAGTAAAAATGTTGCCAGTGGAAGCTCAAATAGCTCATCAGGGAAAACAGAAGTAGAATCAAAGGAAAGTTCGGACAAAAAGATAACACTACCATCGGAGCAGGACTTCGAGGTAGTTAAATTAATTTCGAATGGAGCTTACGGAGCTGTTTATTTGGTGCGACATAGAGAATCCCGTATGAGATACGCTATGAAGAAAATCAATAAGCACAACCTCATGCTTAGAAATCAAGTTGAACAAGTTTTCGCCGAAAGGGATATTATGAGCTTTACTGATAATCCATTCGTTGTGAGTATGTACTGTAGCTTCGAAACGAAGGTAAATAGAAATATGCTACTAAATAATTCCTATGCCATATTATTTGATTTAATATTTCACGTACTCGGAAAATGTCAATGTCTCATTCCAATTATCCTATCGGCTAAATCCATTCTGAGTAGAAAACGCTCAAACCTTACAGCACAAATTTAATTTGCTGACATCAATAGAGAATTGAACTCGTTGACATTGAAATATCATTTCCAAGCATACAACCTTGTAATTTATTGTATTCCATTTATATTTACTCCGAATATTATTGCCTCTTTAACTATTTATTGAAAGGAAACATGAATCATGGCTATACACAGCTAATAAAACATTCACTTGCGAGAATTTGGGATTAATAGTTTGCTAATTGGATAAACGGAATGAAACCAAATTAGACATACAAATTTAGCAAATATTCATGGAATTTTGCTCACCTTTAACCTTAATGTAAGGAAATGTAACCATAAAATCTGAAATATCTGTTACTTTATCCAGAAACATCTTTGCTTGGTAATGGAATACGTGGAAGGTGGGGATTGTGCAACATTACTAAAAAATATGGGACCTCTTCCATCAGACATGGCTAGGTTGTACTTTGCAGAGTCAGTGTTGGCAGTGGAGTACCTTCATAGCTATGGAATAGTTCATAGAGATCTCAAACCTGACAAGTAAGTTGTTAAGTAATGTTTTGTAATAACATCTGAACCCCGGATATGTATATTTCATTCTTTCGAATACCTACATAGCCTAAATTTCTAGTGTTGAGGATGTACATAACAAAGTAGGTTAATTGTAGACAAAACTTTTTACCAAAATGTTTCTTTCATGTTTGTTTTGCTTTTTTAGCTGTTTAGTTGTTTTTTTCAACTTGCATTGTCGTAGTAAATAATTGACGAGTATGAGTATAAAAGTAAACATAAGCAAAATCAGATTAAAACTGAAGTTTTAATGTTTTGTATGTCGGCACATATTCATTAATGGCAGTATTAAATTTTCAATTCTGAAAAATTACAAATTTAATAATATTCGAAACTAAAACTTTGTGTATTGAATCATTGAATGGTTTTTACACACATGAATACTTTGAGATATTTTTAGAATCTATTAATTTGGCCTCTTTAAGACATATTATTGACGATTTGAACACTGGATTGCTATTATTAGTATCTAAATTTCCAGGGTTTAATCTTAACTATGACTAATTAAGTCGCACTTGAGTTTAACTGTTTCCATATCTTGCAGTTTGCTGATTACTGCTCTGGGTCACATCAAGTTAACGGATTTCGGCTTAAGTAAAGTTGGACTGATGTCATGTAAGTTGCGTGTAAAGATATTGTTAGACCATTTATTACTTTTGTAATCATTCCACTTGAGTAGTTATGTGAAGCTGTACAGTGTAAGGCCATTTGAGAACTATTTGTTTCTTACAGTGGCAACCAACTTGTATGAAGGATTTATTGATCGAGAGACACGACAGTTCTCTGACAAGCAAGTTTTTGGGACGCCAGAATATATTGCTCCGGAGGTTATTCTCAGACAGGGATACGGTAAACCTGTCGACTGGTGGTCCATGGGTATAATTTTATACGAGTTTATCGTTGGGTGCGTACCGTTCTTCGGTGAGACTCCGGAGGAATTATTTGCTCATACTGTGAACGGTAATGACAGAATTATATTTGTACAGAAGAATGCAATTAAGGTAATTGTTAATAGTAGGACAGAATGATTGATATTGTTTTGCTTCTGTTTAGATGATATTGAGTGGCCACCCGAGGAGGACTGGCCTGTGACATTAGAAACGAAAGATATAATTTCAGCATTATTGCAGCAAAATCCTCGTGATAGATTGGGAACTGCCGGTGCTCAGGAGGTGAAGGATCATCCATATTTCAGTGGGGTGGACTGGAACTCTTTATTAAGGCAAAAAGTTGAATTCGTGCCAGCTTTGGAGAATGATGAAGACACATCTTACTTTGACAGTAAGTTGTTCCTTGTTGTTCAACCGCGTCGTAATTATATCCGTATTAAAGGATTAGTAGTATATCTAGCATATCATTATTATCAACTAATATAAATTTTGCTCTGATTGTTCTGCTATAGCTCGCGTTGATCGATATCAGCACGATTTGGATGTTGAAACTGATGATACGGATGAGTCCCAACCTTTGTTTGGTTTTTCATCATGCTCGCATAGGTACCGAAAAACACAGACGAGATCAAAGTTAGGAGACAGTTCGGGAGATGCAGTTGACTCAAGTGGTACTGGAAGTGATGGATCGGTACACAATTCTAAAGATAAACCAGATTGTTCTACTTCTTCAAACGCAACGCCAAGCTTAAGTGCAGAACTCCCTACGGACAAGTCTTCGACAAATTCTCTTCTTGTGTCAAATCAAAATGTGGAGAAGGAGAAATTGAAATCAAATGAAGGGAAATTGGTGACACAGCTCAGCACTCCGGACTCCAGTCAAACGGAAAGTGAGGAAGTGTCGCCACAACTTCATCGTCGCAGGAAAATTCATCGTGATTGCCTTCCAAGGTTTTCTATTTCGGCCAC
Organism: Pogonognathellus flavescens; assembly: GCA_019776165.1. Taxonomy (NCBI): domain Eukaryota; kingdom Metazoa; phylum Arthropoda; class Collembola; order Entomobryomorpha; family Tomoceridae; genus Pogonognathellus; species Pogonognathellus flavescens. The sequence goes on from JABASD010001369.1 coordinate 13,762, forward strand.
CACTGAAAGTCAATATGCTCTAATGAAACAAGAATGTTTAAAGGATCCAAGCATGGACCCGAGTCTAAAAGGTTCTCTTCTTCCTCGCTTTCAGTCTACACCGAATACTTCGTTTCAGAAAGAGGCCGACATATCTCGAAATTTCGTCAAGAGTGCATCTGCCTTTGGTCTTTCGCTTCAAATTCCAGGTGAAGATTCATTATCGTTCGTTGTTGCAGCTGCAAACTCTATTCAATCTCCGGGTGGTTCGAGTACTGCCAGCTCCAGGGACACTTCACCCTGCAGAGAATTGGCACCAATCATTAACAGTCTAAAACCACCGATCATTATCCGCAAAGGTCCTAGAGGTTTGGGCTTTACGCTTAGAGCCATCCGCGTGTACTTTGGAGATTCAAACGTGTACACTGTGCAGCATCTAGTGAAAGAAGTAACGGAAAGTAGTCCGGCTTTTGAAGCTGGTCTTAGAACCGGTGATCTCATAACTCAGGTAAATATTCTTTAAATTAAATAGATCACAGATAAATGATACTTAATCTGTTACTATTCCAGTTTGTATTCACAAAATAATGTATTTTAATTTACAGGTTAATGGAGAGCCCACTCAAGGTTTGTTACACACACAAGTTCTCCATCTTTTAATGGGAGGTGGAGATCAGTTGACTTTGAGAGCCACGCCTTTGGAAAATACATCGATTAGATCAGGTGGAAGAAGGCGTGAACCTGGACAATCAAAAATGGCCCGATCACCGCTACTAAAAACTCGCAAAAGTAAACGTGAAAGTGTTGAGAAGAGACGGAAATCTTTATTCCTGAAAACTTTGAGTGGAAAAAGAGCGTCAGCTGAAATGCAGCAATTGAGATTATCTTTAGGCGGAACATCAATGACTCCGAGTCGTAGTTTTCAGTCACTGACTCGCTCAGTGGAAAATGTTCAACAGCCAAGCTTGCCAGGTTCACCAACGAAAACTCGTGCGTCTCAATCGCCGCCACTGCCAAGAATTTTTTCCCTGTCGGATTCTCCTCACTCTACGACAAATTCGACGCCATCTTCTTCTCCCGGATCTTCTTTGCCAGACAGTCCAGCTACACTTGGGCCAGTTGGACTGCTGGGTCCTCATTTTCAGCGTCCGTCCAGTCTTCACGGTCTGAAACACAAACTGCACCACCACCACACCACGAACAAAAACATCCACTCGCCTAACCGTCGTAAATCTGTTGGTCACATTCCGTTGAGTCCTTTGGCTCGAACTCCGTCGCCTTCTCCAATCTCCTCTTCTCCAACTCGATCTCCGAGTCCTTTGGCTGTTGCTACAGCCTCGCACTCGCATTCTCAATCCTCCACCATTTTAAGTTCGTCCACACTCTCACCAGCGTCCGTTGCCACGAAGAAACCTTTCTCTCGCACTAAGAATGCTGAGCCTGGGTCGCCTCTGCTTCGCAGGGCACTTTCTCCTGATCGTCATCATCCTCGGACGACAGAAGTAAAGGCAATATCTCCGTTGTGCAATCCAGCACCTAAAGTGACAATCTCCTCTCCACCCAAAGTCACTATCACGTCTCAAACGATACATCCTGTTGTGTCTGTCAAGACTTCGGCCTGCACCACAACGACTACCTCTACCAACCCACCGGATGTAGTTCTGAGACGAAGTCGTCGTGACGGTTGTCAGTTTGAACATCCGGTGGTAGATGCCGCAAGAGCTCAATCGAGTAACGCTCCCGGCGCATCCTCGGCGGAAAATTCCAGCAGTCTTTCATCAATGGTTTTGCCTAGAATAGCAGAGGAACGGGATTCTCCCAGGGACGATTCAAGCTCTGAGACTGTGGGAGAAGCAATACATAAACCGTCCCTGGACAAAGAAAATTCGGCCCTAAAATTGACGGAATGCAAAAAAGAATCAGTCAAGAGTTCAGTTGTTGCTCCTGAAACTGAGGAAGCTATTAGTCAATGTACTTGTCGACAAAGAACGTGCATTTGCAAGCTCGGAGCACATAGTAGTAAAAATAAGCCAAAAGTAGTTGGGAAATCTCTGGTCGCTTCTTCTCCTACCACTTCATTATCGTCTGGGACTAAATCAGACGACAAATGCAAAACTGTAGGGCATGTTAGCAAATCGTCCTTAAACAGCGACAATTGTGGCAACTTGAAGCCAATTGTGAGGGTTTCGCCAACTCCGCCAGTGCCATTCAAGCTGTCTCTTGTTAGTAAAGAAAAGGAAGCCAACAACCCTTCTGGATCGAAGTCAAAACCTGATTCTTCGGCTTCTTCAGCGGCCACTAAACGGACACTGTAGAAGACCGTTAATATACTCGTCGTAAATTCGTAATTAAAATTATAAAAAATGGTTTAGGATTCCATACTCAAGGTCAGTGTGGGTAAAATTAGTAACTATATAAGTACAGTAGATGTTAAACTACCTTAAATCGCAATACGTGTTACATAATATTAATAATTATATTAGCTAGATTTAAATTATTGCATGTCGAAAAATTCGCAGTTTTATGTAAGGAAAGTTAAATTGATATATGCCCTCCATCATTATTATTATGTTTATTTGTTAAGTATAGTATTGTCTATTTCATCTCTTGGAGATTTGCCTCTTTGCAGTAACAACTTCTACTGTCGTTAACCGAATACAGTTAATCAAGCACTATTTATTTAGAGCCCACATCGCCACATTTCTCCGGCAAACATACAGTTTGTAGTGGTAATTGCATTCGAAATAAATATTTGTGAAAAATGTAAATGTCAACCGCGAACCAGCAAGTAAGGCAAACATTTACCTAGAAAGAAATTGCTGAAGTTTTCTGTTTAGAATGCAATTACTAGATCTAGCAGACAATAGAACCTGGTTGCTGTGCGTGTGATTACTGGCCAGATTTAATAATAGAATACAGACAGTTGGTAATTGATTGTTCACATATTGTGTCTCAATTGAAAACCGAAACATTATGTTCTTTGAAACCACAGTTATAAGTATAATACTTTAAGGGGGAAATATTAAGATTGAAAAATACGTACCTATGTTACATGCAAGCATAATAATTAGTTTTAAATCCATAAGGAGATAGCACAAGCTTGGATTGGGTAAAGATTTCAAAATTGTGCAGTACAATTTTGTTAAGGAAGGAACGATTTCTGTCACAGTATAAAAACTTCTTGTTTCATAATATGTATATTTAAGTAAGGTTATAAATAAGTTGCGGTTATATTTTCATTTAGAACGTACCTATTACACTAATTATTAATACTTACATTTTTTAAATATCGCTCAACAAGTTTTTTCACTAAATGATGCATTTTCAGTATTGGGGACTGTAAACAGAAATCATGTTTCTCTTTTTTCGTTACAAGGTCCATTTAATTTTGTACTGTAAACGTTATTATAGATATTATAACGCGAGTATAGTTGTAGATGCATGCTATTATTATTATTATCATGAACGGCAATCGCAGCCATATTATTTAAATGTGATTACTTCATTGATTAAGTATATTTTTCATAACGTTTTTTTCTGTATCGTGTAAATTCAATTCACAGTTATTAATTGGGAATATTGTGGGAAGTAGAAAGTATGCTTTCCAGTTGCACTGCATTTAATTTTTGAATACTGCTTCGCAAGTATAACAAAATCCTAAATATGTAAAATTATTATGTGGATGGGACAAGTCAGTTTTATGGGTCAAATGGAAGTTATCTTATGACAAGGTCAATTATTGTTTACATAACATTTAACATTAAATACAGCATCACTCATTCATTAAGGAATTATTTGAAATTCGTCTGATAGGGCATAATAATACTTTTTACATGCTTAATAAATGTTATTAAGTACCAGTTCATATAGTTTAATAAATGCTGTATGTAGTTTTCGTATAAGTACCTACCGTTAATAATCGTATTTCTAACATCGGAAGCTAATTAGTTGAAATCATGATGTATATTATACGTAGTTACAGTTTCCATTTAGGTGCTATTTGTGTAATCTGAACCGTTTTGCATCAGATTAGTTAATGTCATTATGAAATGTTAAATAAATAAATGGTATTTGTAATAGTTTTTGATTGAGAAACTACCTGGCATGTTGTATATAATTGTTCTATATTAAGATGCATTTCCTGATTATTTTACTGGGTATTACTAGTATCACACGTTAAAACTTGAGGTATTAGTGTTACTGGTACAATATTTCAATTTATAGTATAATCATGCATGTCTGATTACATTCCGATGTATTATTATTTGGAGAAGAGTAATTTGACCATTTTGATATATGACTGGCAGGGTTTTATTTTGTAATCAATTTTGACTTACTATCAGTCACGATCCATTGGAACTGGAAACCTGCCCACAACCATTGCGTGCTTTATTTTTCGAGACTGTTGTAGAAGTATGGATTTCAAAATGAGACTTATTCTGTCCCAGATACTTTTTTGTCATTTTTTGTCAGTAGTAATAAAAGTAACATTGTAGAAGTCATTATATTACAGTGGTTTAGGTTGTATTATATTATATTTACAATATATTGTAAGTTCACAAGGCCCATACCACTATTCAAATATGAAACCGGTTTTTGACCATAAGTTTGGCTTAAATCTTGGCTCTGGAAATCGTGGTTTGGGCCAAATATTCGTTAGCTGCATAAAATTGCAATTTGTCCTACATTTAAGGGAGATGGAAATAGTGCTTAAAAAATACGTCACTACTTATAATGTACGTATTGATTTTTTGTGCATTTGCACTTGTCTCGAATGAATTATTGTTTTCCTTGGTTTGATATGCTTGAAGCATGTTGGTGGATTTATCCTTTTTAAGTGATACAGGTGTTGTAATTTAAAGAGTTGAATTTGTATTTATTTCTGTATAATGTCAGAGAATTTAAATTTTGTAGTAATAAGTTTCTTTCATGTAAAGAACTCTTTGTCATAATAATATTATATTGTTGGTCCTGTCCTTTACAGTAACTTAATATGAAAATAATTCTGCAATATAGATCAAATTTAAGTTAGAGCGTTTCCTATACACATACCTACAGCGTACAGTAAATTCCTTTTATTAGTTCATTTTTTCAACCAAAATTAGAGTACCTTCTTTTGAATTACATTACCTTGCTACATTAACAGTGTAGTATGTATTTTATGTAATATGTAAGTATAATTATTGTATAATATGTTGGCAATAAGCAATTGGATAATTAAGTTCATTTGTGTTTGTAATGTAGTGGGGGTATATAGAATAACTTTTCAGAAAACGATGTTGTCGAAGTAGGCTTAACTTATGTTTAGCAAGCAACATTTTGTATGTAGTATTTTGTAGGATTTTTGAGAAAATTTACGTGTATTTTTTCTAAGAAATGTTATTATACCGGAGTTACAATAGAATATGCTTCAAAATAATGGGCCTAATTATTTTAGGTATTATTTTGATTTTAAAAGAGAAGGTTGTTAAAAAGAGATGCTTAAAACCATTTAGGTACTTTATCAGAGAAAAATTATTTCATGTCTATATTTCAAGAAAAATCGTGTTTGTATGGTATTATTTATTTATAATTAGTGAGATGTAATCTACTAGTTTAATATCTTATGGCGCTTTCAGCTTCTCTATATTTTCTGTATTAAAAATAGACGTAATTGTTCTGAAGATTATACTACCTGCACACGTACCTCTTCTGTGTGAATTCCAACTATTTAGTTTGAGTGTCCAACTGTTTGTTAGGTGAAATGACCAGTGTGGAAATATGGATATTGTGCGTATTATATTAATTTTGTATTTTTTGAGGAAAGCTGCAAATTCCTGGTTTGTTAATGTAAGAGCCGCAAGGCAAGTATCGGATAGGGTATTATGAAATTACTAACTGGTAACAATCAGCTATTTACGTGTATATAGAAATAGATGTACACACTGCATGCATTTAATTGTTTGATTTAGAAAACCTGATATAGTGGTATGTAGTATTGCACCATTGTAATATTATCATACTTACGAATAATCTAATTAGTATTAGCATTGCTCTCCGGGCAATTATTTTATATATTCTACTGCTATGTATAGAATGCATGTGTGTAACACACCGTCAACATTAATTTGTGGGCAAAGGGCAAACTATGCATTACGGATATCGCCAATCGTTTAAAAGTTAAAAAAGTAGCAGTGATGAAAATGAACAACTGTATACCAACATCCGACTCCTATCTAAAAATATAAATGTATCTAAACATAGTTTAAAATGTATGCAAATAATACTATATAAACCCAAATAATGTATCGGGTTCTTCATTTTAATGTGTCTGAAAGATATAAAAATAGAAGACTCAAATTGTGTAGAATTTGAAAAATGGCTACGTTTCGTTGCGAGTTCAACGTATTTATTCTCTTGATTGCGTTATAATAACCAATTGGTTTGTTAAATCATGCTAAAAATTGGCTAAATAGGTCCATTCCTATTCAGAACTAATATTAATATACGAAAAAATTGTTTGCATGTAAAATCTGATATTCAAAAATTAAAAATAAAAACAAGTATTTAATCTTTATATAATACAATGTGTACTGCATTCGTACTTATTCCATCATCTCTTCATGAAAATTTGAACACCTCTTGTCTCATGAACTTATTCTAGCGAGATTATTTATTTTCATCATAATATATTGCACACATGGAAAATAACCTAATTATTTTGAAGATTTTCCTACATTTCATGCATTTTCTACTTTTTATTGTAGTAAAATTGAATCATACGAATCATTTCAAAGTGCAGAGAGCCTTTCTCCTATCAATTCCATAACTTCTCATATTAATTACTGTATCACAGTGTGAGAGTCTCAGAAGAACACCAATTATTGCATTACATTTCTCATTCCTGTCAATATGCCTTTCATACACAACCCAAAGCTGTAGTCACAAAAGGTTTCCGAAGCTGAGACTTGAGACAGCCATTTATTCCTCAACACATAAAAAACGCCGGAGGAATCCGTAATCTTAGTAAAAGCATAAAAACCTGGTAAAAGTCTTCGGGGGATATGTAAAAAATGCTGTAGTTTTATTCCAGACAGAGTGAGCCAATATTGCGAGAGGGCAGCAGAGTTGAGAAATTTATCTCTGGAGATGAGATGGGTATTGCGGTGGTGGTGGAGTATAAGAGATGATTTCCGGCTGAATGAGCAAAGAAGATATTACACCAATATAGTAGGATAAAGTCCTTACTTGGTTATACCATAATGTTATTATAGGAGAGGAGGACCATGTAGAACTCAGAACTATGTACTACGAAATAAAATACTCTATATACAATACAACCATCTTCATTTGAGAATGGAACACCTGATAAAAGTATAGGGACGACGACACCCTCTTCTATGTAAAATTTATTCGTCATTCCGTAGAGAACTTGTTTGCTTACACTTACACCCAGTAGCTGTTTGTAAATTATTACTCACCACATTTATTTGTTTTGTTTACATCACATTACACACAATTATTTCCTTCCACCCTAACCTGATTGTTTGGCCGTTTGGCTAAAGTGAAGTTTTGTAGTGTTATGGAGTGTGGGACACGTTGGTAAATATTTATATATAGGTACATTCCTCCTTATTATGTAATATATGAGAATCCGCAGTTACTCTATGTCGGCATTCTGCAAATACAGATAATAGCTTTGTAGACTTTTATAAACAAGAAGTTAATAACATTATTATCTCAGTTATCTCTCTCCCATTAAAATACTCCGTAAAATACTCGTTGTTTGTTATCCTTCTTATCTTCTAATCCAATATTATTAGCAATTTTGTTGAATGAGCTGACCGTGACACAGAAACCTTGCCGTTTGAAGCAGGTAAATAAATACAAAAATTCTTTTATCTACCTAGATACTAGATACCATTAACTTTACATTATTAGTAATTTTGCAAGCTGCGATTATTGATTATCGTAAAAGACCATTCATATGGGAAAAATTAACCTCAGTCTAGTGGCTATTGATTGAATGATGAATGAAAATTAATGGTTCCTTAATCTGACTTTTTATTATTTCAGTTCCAGTTACTGACCCCTCCCGTGTTAACCCGGCCTAAACTGCTAACAGCAAACAAAATGATTCATTACAATAATTACAAATCATTTATATTACCTACACCTTTCTATGCAACAGAAGTCTACAACAACTGAATAATAATTTTTGTTCGAGTACTGTGTTCAAAAATTTTGTACTATTCCGAATTGCCAAATGGATTTACTAAACTGGTGGGTTGTAATTGTCGCTGTCCATATCTTTTCTACGGTTAAGACTGAGGAGGTTAATGAAGGAATACTGTCTTCAAGTAGTGGTATGAGCTTTTTTAAATTATCAACTGTAATAACGCTGTTATATTAATATTTTTAAAGGTTCTGAAGTATAGTCTTTTATAATTCGATTTATTTGTTTATTTAGGTGGCAGTTTCATCACAGTGGTTCCAACGAATGTTACAGCGTTAGAAGGAAGCAGGGTTTCATTAAATTGTTCGGCCCATGGCAATGATGGTCCTATCAAAATTGTCTGGTTTCAAAAACCCAACAAGGAAATAATTCCAGACGAGAATGAAGATCACATAGAAATTCTTCCTGATGGTCCGTTAGTGTTTCATTCAGTCCTAAAGAAAGAGGAAGGCTTTTACCAATGCTCAGTTAAAAGTAACGATCCAAAAAGCCCTAAAACGACAAACTCACATTGGGCTTACTTGCGTGTACATGGTAATTTTTTTTTCTTGTTTATTAGAAATGTTATAACACGCTATATTAGTATACTTGCTTGAATTCTAAATTATTGTTTTAAAAACTAATATCTTATTTTGAATTTAGTTCCGGTGGAGATTTACAAATATACTGCAAACAGTTCGGTCCCGTGGGGAAGTAGGTTTGATGCTGATTGTTCTGCTCAAGGCGACCCTCTCCCATCAGTTCGTTGGTTACTAGATGGAAAAGAGGTTAACTTTCAATTCCTTAGTATTATTTAATTTTTAAGGTCAGAATAATATACTTATTCACAAGATACTAATGTTTATACAACTGAATTGTTTACATCCTGCCTAGGTTGGAAATGAAGCTGATGTCATCGTTCAGTCAATGGTTCAGGTAAATCATAATTATGCCACTTGAGTATCACCATGTAAATTGATGTCTGAGCAAATTATACCCAGATATTTTTAATTTTTATGATGTTTTTCATTCAGTTGGAAGACAAGAGAGGATTTGTTCCACGAGCTGTATCTTCCCTAAGAATAACAAATGCAACTGCTTCTACCAGAATCAGTTGTGAAGCGACAAGCGAAATGGTTACAGGCACATCTGTAAAAACGCGAGAATTTAATCTTCAAGTGACAAACATTCCCCAGCCAACTGGTAATTGTTTCAATTGAGTAAATTAATTTGTAATTTAATGCGTAAATTATGTCGTTAATTTTACTCTTTTGGTGATCATTTAGGAGCGAATAGTGACGACGATCTTAAATTCAGAGAACCTCCAACTGGACAATGTGCCTACTATAATGGAAAGATATGTAGCAATCATATTCATCGACAATTCTGGATTAACAATACACATGGCAATGCGGGTGGAGAGATTAATGAACAAATCACTGTCGGGCTGTGGAACGAAATTATTGCTGGGTTAAAGGAGCCTTGTCGCAGTGCTGCTGAGGTACCCCGATAACACCACAATTTATATTATTGTTGCAAATTGTGTATATTTAATTTAATTTAACAGCTTTAAAATTTTTAATTGCATCAATTGAAATAACACTGATAACGGAAATGACGTATTGGATCTTTTAGAGGCTGCTGTGCACCTACGCATTTCCTAAATGTTTGTTGAAAGGGGGTTGGGATCCAGTAGGATTGCCAATATGCTATGAAGATTGTATTGCTGTGAAATTGGAATTTTGCTACAATGAATGGGCTCTGATTGAAGATAACAATCATCGGGGAATTAACTTCAAAGCCAGAGGACATTTTAGACTTCCGGATTGCGATGCGTTGCCAAGAATTAACGATTCTTCAAACCCATGTTCTCCAGCAAAACTGACTGACATGCCGCCAGAGGAGATAACTTGTGAGTTTGTATTTATTTTTCCACAGACGATATTATGTGGTTTGATAACAGAATACGTCGCAGCTTGACCTGGCATTGTAGTCTGTTTTTTGTCCACGCTCATAAAGTATGATTTTAGAAAAGATAAAATAACATAAAATTTAAATAAAATCGTACTTTGCGAACGGAGGAATCAATCTTATTGAATATTTCAAGTTTAATACCCATGTGCAATGTGTATTAATTATTGTCTTTAACTAAATTATAGGGCTATTCCCCATAGCATGGTTTGTTTAATTTAAAAAGCTAATTTGTTACTAATTATGCAATATTTATCAATTTAATTAATTATTAGTTCTTACAGTGTATTTAGTACTTTTCTGGAAATAGATTACCTGGGCATAAGTATTTATTATTAATCGTTTAATTAATGGTTGTGTGCAATTAAATTCTTTTAGACGACTGTGTGAGAGCAAGGGGCAGATTTTACCAAGGAACAGTTAATAAAACAAAGGACGGTTTGACATGCCAGCGTTGGGATAGTAAGGAGCCGCATTCTCACGATAGACCTCCTCCGGTTTTTCCAGAAATACAAAATGCAGAAAACTATTGCCGTAATGCAGGAGCTGGTGAACCTCGCCCTTGGTGTTATACAACAGACGTCAGTATACGGTGGCAGCATTGTGACATTCTATCATGTGGTGCGTTACACGACTTTAATATTGATAAAATTGGTATACACGTTGCATTCATTAATTATTAATTATATTTGATATGCAGACAACGACACAGTTGAGATTATTCCTTTCAACGAAGTCACTCCACTTGACGAACAAAACGATCCATGGAGCCTTGAAAATATCATCAAGAACAAGACAAAAGAGTTTATATATTTATGCACCATTACTGTCGTCGTTTTATTGTCTTTTATGGTTATGTGTGGGGTTTGTGTGGCGTCAACAAAGAAAGAAACCCGTCGACCTGCCGGATATGACAGAGCTGCTACTCAGGTCAGTTCTATAAGACTGCAACAAAAGTGAATGAAGTATATCTGATTTTATTCAAAAGTGTATTTATTATTTAAAATTGTTTAATTACAGGAAGTTGATATAGATCTTGACAAACTGGGTGATAATGCTGCTTATCATAGACATGGAGCTAGTTTGAATCCAAAGCTGGAGAAACTCGAGTATCCTCGAAATGATATCATCTACATCCGCGACTTGGGTCAAGGAGCATTTGGTCGAGTGTTCCAGGTTAATACATTGAATGCTTGTTTATATGGAATATCTTACTCGGAAATAAATGATTCACAGATAACATTGTGTGAATTTTATAAATTATGCAGGCAAAAGTTCCAGGGCTGTTGAAAGGAGAGGAATTCACGATGGTGGCCGTAAAAATGTTAAAAGAAGAGGCAGCTGAAGACTTGCTGGCTGATTTTGAGAGAGAAGCATGTTTGTTGGCCGAATTTGATCATCCGAATATTGTAAAATTATTAGGTGTTTGTGCAGTTGGAAAACCAATGTGTCTATTGCTTGAGTACATGGGTCTCAGCGATCTGAACGAGTTTCTGCGCTCATGCTCTCCATCTCAATATAAAATGAATACAATATCTTCACACGGAGATTTATGCAGAGAAATACGTTTGTCTCCTATAAATATGCTAACAATAGCGCATCAGATTGCAGCTGGAATGGTTTATCTCTCTGACAGGAAGTTTGTTCATCGAGACTTGGCTACAAGAAATTGTCTCATTGATGAAACTATGGTTGTCAAAATTGCTGACTTTGGATTATCTCAAAGAATTTATTTACAGGTATATTTTTCCCCTCACTCACCCCAATTTATTCAATAAATGTTAAAGAGAGATGACTTATTTAAAGTTATGTTTTTTTAAATATTTCAGGACTATTACAAGGGTCAAGAAGATGACGCAATCCCTATTCGTTGGATGCCGTTGGAAAGTATATTATTTAACAAATACACAATAGAATCTGACGTCTGGGCTTTTGGCATATGCTTGTGGGAGATATTCTCATTTGCTCTGCAGCCCTACTATGGAATGACACATGAAGAAGTTGTAAAATATATAAAGGACGGAAACATATTGCAACCTCCAGACAATTGCCCAGCTAGGGTATACGATTTGATGCGAATGTGTTTTCAGTCGAAACCGACCGCTCGACCATCCTTCCGAACAATCTATCAAATTATTGAAGATATCCTAATCGAAGCGGAACGAGTTCAGGCAATGCCTTCTAGCAAATCATCGTCTCAGCAATTGTAATTATGCTTTGGCTATTCACTATTGTGTTGCTAACTACTATAAGAAAAAAGTAACCTTAAAAAAATAATCAAATGTAACAACGCTAAGCTTTCAGTTGACATTTCGTACAGTAGCTATGATCCACATTATTAGGATATCTAAGCAAAACTCAAATACCAATCATTGGTTAAGATTTTCGTCCCATTTGGCAATTTACTGCAGCTGTATGGTTAATTTGTGTTGTGGTAGAGGTAAATAGTATTAGTAGTCTCAATTGATGTAGTTATAAAAATTCGGTAGTTGAGTCAGTAGAAAATATTTACACAAGTAGATATCAAATATTTTATCTCTATGTATGCTGCTAAACAGCACCTAGTCGAAATTTAAAAAGTCTCATCTTATAAGACTGAACTTTCCTTGTAAATAATGAAAGACTTGTAAATGTGCGGTTATGAAATGTGTCATAGTGGTTTCACAGAAAGGCTCAAGGCTTTACGTTTACTACAAATTAACTTAAATTGCTACAAACAAACGATATACAACATATTATGCATAAATAAATGTAGCATCTTTCCAATACAAGAAGAGAACAACATTTTTAAATATGAGCCATTTATGTCAAAGTTTCATGTACAATTCAATTATTATAGGCAAACTGGAGAATATTTAGGTTGTAAAAGTAAAATTGTGAAGTATTTCATTACAGCCAGAATCTATGCCAGTGTTAAACTGCATTGTATGTCCATAGAAATTATGATGATAATGAAATTGATATTCTATTTGTAAATATATTCTTTATACTTCTTTGTACTTTGAAACACTGCCATTTTCTACGCAGAAAATTGCTACTGAATCATAATAATAAGTAAATAGGTAAATATATGAATTGTTAGTAGTTTCATGGAATATTCATACTTGTGACAGAAATAATTCAAAAGAAAGATCTCATTTGTACATTACAAATAGTATTGAAGTTGCAGATATGAGGCCAGTGCCAGACTTTATACAGTGTGTTTTTCCACATACTAATAATGCTACCTAATATTGTACTATTATTACATTAGCCACTCTTATTGCCTCATTCATTCTAGTAATCATTTACCACTTACTACTACCCAGGTATTGAAAATAGATTATTGTATATAAATTTGCAAATATGTTACTTCATAAGTGTTTTATTTATTTAATGTTAATTTCTTATGTGTGTATTGCGTATTTATTTCAATTACATTACAAAATCCCTAAAATATGCATAGTACATATTATACCATAAGTAGTTACATTACCAATAACAAATATTTATAACATCACTTTATTTTACTATCGTTGTACATACTTTTTCAGCCAATATAGAATCTATCGACATTTCGTAGCCTCGAAAATAATTCATAATGTTTATCCAATGAATTCAATTGTGTTTTGGCCTTTGGGGTTAAGAAATAAAGATTCTTTGAATAAACTCCTGACACATCATTCCCACATGTTCATTCATTTTCCTTTAATGTATTTTATGTAGACGTATTGCCTACGACGAAGAATTGAACGTTTAAAACTGAATTATATGCATACATATTAGTATACCGAGAAGGATTCTTGATTCTCTTCTTTATTCGACTACCAGTACTACAGATACATTTGAAAACCGTTGAATGGTGAATTGTCTTGAGAGAATGCAATGAGGTACAACTGGAAATATTTAAGAAGACTTGTGTCAGTCACCTTCCATTCGCTTTAGTTCTCATGCCGGGGATGAGAAAATTCGATGAGAACTAAGCACAAGAGTGGTTATGTAAAATCTTTCCTGCAAAAGCCAGTCACTAGCTAAGTATATAACACCATTTATTATGTTTATAATACTACACGAGTAGTGAGTGGCTGTTCTTGTGCGGGTTCATAGTTATTTCATACATTGGTAGACAAGGCTGAAGACACGGCACTGTGAATGAGTTTCTGTTGGAGTCGAAGCGAGTAGTTTTTAGTGGCAGAGGTATTGCAGGGCAGGGGAATGACAAAACACACAAGAAAGGAAACAAGCATCAGACTTTTCCATTCCTATCTCTTCTGAAGCCAAGCAGTGATAATTCTCTGCTTTTTGGAATAGCGAAAACAAAAAATGCATGGAAAAGGAAAAAAGGATGTCTTCTATCATGCATAAAAATCCTCTACCAAGTTCAAAGCGACTGGCAGCACACCAACCAAACTACTAAACCAAATCACTTGCTATTTTTCCTCTTTTACACATCCATTCCATAAATATAGAGAATTTTATACACTCAGTTAACATCACAAGCAACTGCCACTAATATTTTATGTGTGTATTCTTCTACGATATTTATTTTTCTCTTTGCAATAGATCAACTTTTTTAATACTACTACATTTATTTATTTCTAACAAATATTTATATGAATAATATTGCTTCTAGTCTTAAATTTTTTTTCTCATTCGCTTTCAACTTCAATTTAATTCAACTACCACGTGCAATATTGCTGCATAAGAGTTTGCTGAGTAGGTATATTTATAACGCATAAGGAATACTAATATCTTGCGTAGTCATGAACAGTTTCCTACATTTGCGAAAAATTCATTCATCAAGGGAATCTTATGTTGGCTCATTATTTACTACCACCGCCAGATTAATTTTCCTTACTTCTTCGGCACATTTTACTTGGAAAGATATCATTGCAAATATCCGACTACATTGAAATTACTTCATTTAAAATAATATTATTACAGTAGTGTGAACAAAATTAAAAAGAATACTTATTATGTCCCAAAACATTCCTGTGTTGATAATACTACAGGGTTTTATTATCAGACACGTCCAACGATGTATGCATAAGATACCCACCCATCCTTGGCAATTATGATTTTCATGACGAATTTTATAAATGCATTGGACAACCACAACGACGCAATTCCTATGCATGGGACAATTTAAATTTAAAATCCAAGCTTAGCTAAAGAAAAAAGATTAAGGATAATAAAACGAACGTACATACAGCAATGTACGTACAAGTGTATTAAGCATAAGTATTCTGCGTTACTAGCACTCAATCTCGTTTCCACACTCTGACTTTCAATTGGATTACAAGAACTTTTCATTAGATTACAATCACACTGTGTAGGAAGATTAAGATATATATTATATGAGCCTCTGGAGCTCTAATCTCATATTCTAATGCACTCTGTGTGTACCTACTACTACCTACTCAGCAGCCCTATGCTTAACTTACGTAGATTATAAATGCGTTCTTTAGGTATCTTTTCTCTTATACTACTAACAGTCCATCATTTATTGTACTTTGGCTTTACTTCATTTTACATTATTACTGTCGAGAAATTTAAGGATTACTTACTCCATGTTAGATTTGAGTTTGAATTCAAGTTTTACTGAGCAAAGTTATTTGTTGATTATTTTGTAATCTAATCTAAGGAGAAGGTTGAAGAAGAAGAAGAAGAAGACGAGACAGCATAAGAGCACCTGTAAAAAGAGTGCTGTATGAGTTACAGAGCTTATTAGTGTTCGGTGACTACTTCTTTTACTGCAGACAGTAGCTATAGCTATCTGTCTCTGTGAGTCTTTGTGCTCCATAAAGAACGAGTAAAAATGAGTGAATTTACATTCATGCCATAAGGAAGATAAAGACAAGGATTGAGCATAAAACACACAAGAAAGATTGCAAAGGTAAAGCCAGGTAAGGTAAAGCCAGGACACGACAGAGAAACTTCATCTTATGTAAAGCTATATGCGCATGATGTAATAATGCAATATTGTAACGTAAAGTAGCGTATGGTAACGTAAACGTAACTGGTTGGGATTTGATGTATAAATCGTAACGTAACGTAGGTATATGAAATGATGTGAAGACTGAAAGAGAGTGTTTGAATGTGTATTAAATGTAAAGGAACACTTTTACTCTTGTTCATCCCAGTCAACTACACATCGACATCCCAGTCCCAGCTTCGTTTTTTCTCCACCTACCACCGAGTCTCTTCTTCTTCTTGCCTTGGAATTTTCCCTTTATTCTTCATCATTTCATGCTCATGCACCTTGACTTGAAATATTTTTTATCTCTCTTCGCATCTCTTACTCACCACCTCTCTCCTCTCATCAGCAGATACATATATTTTATATGTCCCCTGTAAGTATCTTAGCATTGCATAGCTCTGCAACTAAAGTAGCCGAAGAATTGCATGCACGTACTTCTTCTACAAACAGAATCACTCCAAGGAACATACCACCACCACCACACTTAGACACTACCTTATGAAAGTTCTACTATTACAATAATACATACGGATTCTTGGATTTCCATAGCCATGAACAAGTACTTATGTGAACACAACTGTTTTTCTGTAGTCTGTTGCTCTTTTACAGCCGGATAGAAGATGTCTAAATGTCCATACGGCTAAATTACTATCGTCCATGTACATATTCAAACATCCTGCTCTTGTTCTTACCTTTCTCGCTCTCTCTCTCGTAATCTTCAGGAGTAGTACTAAAGTGTAATAATAGCAAGATATTATGTTCTCTTTGTTTCTTTCCTGTCATTTCTCGGCTTTTAGTTTTACACACAGACATACTACTAATGAACAACACTCTTCTGGCTTAAATCCCATTCATTTAATATCATGTTTCCTATCAACTCAAACGTCTTCTTTGCAGTTCGTCTTACATAATGCCTCTCTGCACGCTAACAGCTCGTTTCGTATTCACTTTTTATTCCACTATCTCTTATCCCGGCAGTCTTAATAATACTGATTAATTATTCAATTAGAGTAGGAGCAGTAAAACATCCCTGTGAAAATCATGTCATTTTTCTGCTGTGATATTGTATAGGTATGGTATGGGTATGTACATAAAGGAAATGGTTAGTTTAAAAGGAGGATAAGGATAAAAGTAAGAAATATGTCCGATATTACACTTTCTTATTGAATAGAGTCGCACTTTGAATTTTATTTAGAAATATATATCAAACTTATTTTTTGTTCAACAGATTCATATGTTAGAAAAATATCGATTGGCAAATTTTAATCTTGTTCGACGTGATTTGTAAGAAGTGAAGAAGACGTGGAGGAAGTCGAGCGTTTCCATTGAAGTGGATGGTTTTTGTGCAACTTGTGATGTCCATACCCTGTTCCTTTTATCTATGGCACCAGGGAATCCACGATTGAAATAACCATCTGTGAATTCTTCCAGTGCCAAGGATAAGTACAGGTAAAAGTTGTCTGATGCGTATATGCAGCTTCGTCAGCACTTCAACACTCATCATCATCACCATCCGACAGATTTGCAAGACGAGGAAGAAGACCACGCATGACGCCAATGTGTAAAAAGCAGCTGCTTTCAGGTACTGCTATTCAACTTCACACACATTGAGTAAAAATAGTTGAGACGAGAAGAGAACCTACAGAGAAGAACATTCAAAGCAAGTCCCGATTTGTTCGCAGAAGAATATTGCCTAGCATAATACTATTCATCGGACTTTTTAATTTAAGATTACCATTCCTAAAAAAACCTTTTTAAATAATAATATTATTCTATTGCCACCTTGTGAAAATTGAAGTATTATATAATACGCAGTTTTAGGACGGAAAAGTGTAGTTGGTAGGTTAATTTCCTACATTTGAGTAAAACGTTCCTGGGCTACTTTGAATTAGCCTGGTACAACCAGTCTCATAAATAATATTCTAATACATACATTTTGTAAAATTATAACTATAACACTAAAACTATAATGATTATTACAAAAATGTGTATAACAAAACAAAACATACTGAATACATATTATATTAGTATATTACGTATAGTACAGAATTAAGCAAAACTCAACAAGATTTTATTAATACGAAGAAAAACGTTAAGATTCACATAGTAGTTCTTGTTCTGCCGTATACAAACGGGTACAGGTGCACACGTAAGTTTATTTCCTTCCGTGAATATGCACCATATAAATTTTACGTCCATTGAATTATTGATTGCGCAAGCAAACTATATCTGGAAATGTTTCACTATTGAAATGCAATCAATAAATTCAGTTTTCTATTAACCAGCACACTTTTTGTGTTCCTATAACAAGAATAAATACACCGTTCCAAAAGGTTTGTTTAAACTATACGATTGGCTACAATTTAATGGGCTACACAAGTTTAATCTATAAATATCAAAATAAATGTACCTGTGTGTTGATACACAGAAAGTATTATGCACCTTTACATATTTGTTTGTTCCCCACACAATCGATCAAATCTTAGTGAACATTTATTGTCGTAATTTGTAACAATATAACGCACATGAGCAACCTAACCTAAAACCAGCAGTACGCCCAAACAGAGAGATATAAAATATATATGATCAAAACACTCTGCCCTATCATTAACCAATCAAACCTATTTAAGTGTATTACGTGTATGGAAACTGCTGCAGTGTGTAATTCAGGAGTGTGGGTGGTAGAGATTGTTTTGTAAATGATTGTCTTACAGTGCCCCTTTAGGAGAAGAATTTCCACTTGTGCTAATTAGAAGGAAAAAACGAAAGCAGACGTAGACAATGATTAGGTATCGAAGAAAGTAATAAACGGTTAAGAATTACACGGTGAAATTCAAACTAACGGATGAACTTTGTGTGGGCAATAAACAACTGTTAATAAACTTTCTATTGATTTTTTGTAAACTTCAACTGGAATGAATGGTAAAACAAAGTGTAAACTGCTAATGGCTCGTGTATCTCCCACATATATTAAGAACCTCGAATAAAAAGCATCTGATCGTACAATAGTTTTTACTTATGGCATACTAGTGCAATAAATTAGAAAAGTAGATGTATTAGTGGAGACGGAAGGAAAGAACTCTCTGTGTGGATATCATTAATGTAAAAGCACTGAAAATGATACCGTGGAAAACGGAGGTAGTAAATTGAAGCTTGCGAAAGAGTGACTGAAAGAAGGCAGGGAAAATGTAACCAAGCTAAAAGTTGACTAAAAAGTAACTGTAGAGTGCATGCAGGAGCTGAAGCCAAGTGAATAGAAGAAAGGTGAACAAGAGTTGAGAGAGTAGTGAAGTTACCTAAGAAATAAGTTTGGGTTCATCAAGAAGAAAATCTATTGAGCTGTAATATAAAGTCCACTTCTTGTGCTGGAGAATGAGTTGATTTTGGCTTTGCTATATAACTCCACTGCACGGCAACATCTCATCAAAATTTCTTTTCAGCTTTTTTCTTTCCACTAGCTGCAAATTGGCTGTAAGGAGGAATTTCTTGCCGGTATGCGGTTTCAGTCAATACTTTCCGTCGTAGTTGTATAATACTACCTGCTAGACATTATCATTACTGTATACGCCACTCTCCAGCACATTGTGTTCTATACACACACTGCAATTTAGACCGGGCACTAAAAGACCTACATACTCAATGTATATATTATTCGCTTTTTCTGCTCTGTATTTTAAATGCCTTCCTTCAAACTGTGAGCAGGCCACTAATGTATCAACTAACGCTGCAGTAAAAACTCTGCTAGGCATACAATACAAGTATGAAGTAGATGTAGGCAAAATAATATTACCATTAGCTACACTGCTGAAATATTATGCAGTACAGTTCAGTACAGGTAAAGTCCACTCTGGACAAATTCTTCCCCTTTTCTGCGCTTATACACAGTAGAAGTAAATGTAACATTGACGAACTTTGTTATTTACCAATTCGGGACGGTGTATGCTCGGCTTCCCCAATTTCTTCAGTAGTCAACTACCTACTGGCCATTTCTAAGTATGAATGTATCATTATACCTTCTACGAGTCTTGCTCCTACCACTCAAAAAGCTCTACCGTCATTTCCTATTTAGCACTTGAACATTTATGAGCTGCAAAATTAAAGGAGACACAATGAGTCTGCCTGAAGTAACCAAGGAGGTAATATGCCATCCAGGTATTGCAATTGTACAGTCGTAGAGTGTATTGATGGCACACAAAGGAAGAAAAGATGATGAAATGAAAGCCAAGCCTCGTTTCCCAGAAATCATTTAATATTTGTGTAGGTAGCAGCCTGAAATTATTATGTGACTGACACAGCCGTACGTCTAATGCATCCTTAATAGAATTTAGACACAGCTCACTCGCACACACACACATCCTACACACGAACTCCAACTCAACCCTGTCTTTCAGTTTCTATATTTAGCTCCCGATTTCCTATACATGTTGACCATTATTATTTCTCTGTAAGTAATACGAGCAGGGTCTGACCTAAGTGCCTACGTAACAGTAACGCAACTCTTTGTTCTTCGTCAATGTTCTTTTTCGTATTATTTTACTCTGTTCCTTACATCACTCACGTCACAACTCACCTATATACCACAATAATAATATTATTATTAAGACACTGTACACTATGAATATAATCAAGTGTATAAATGATAGTACAGGCAAATCTTAATATATCCTCTGCTATGCCATGTCATCAATACGACTCCACGAGTTTCGTTTCGTACTTAATTTACCTATTACTGGAAAAACAATTATTTGTCAAGTTCGGTAGTAGAACTCTCTTAAACACACACACATGTATATACACATGGTTGCTGTAGCACCATTATTACTTGGAATAGGCAATCAAACTGCTTTTACTTGTTAATTTCGTCTTGAAAAGCAGTCAATAATGGAGACAGGACAGGTGAACGCAACGTAAGAAGAAGGGAAACCCTGAGAATAAGAATGAGAAGCAAAGAAAAACAGCCAATGTGTCTACCCAGCTACATTTTACATGGCACAGTCGTCCTGTTCCTGTTCTTCCTATATTAAAGAACCATATGCCGAATAATGTATGCAGGAGTTGTGAAGAAAGGATAGTACACAGAAGAAAGGTAGGAATTAGAGTGAGGTCGTAATGAACACAAGAGAACAAACGGGTCAGCTCCGTTTTTAGTACAACTGTGCTACCACGAGTCAACAAAGCTGAGGAAATAAAAAGGAAGGAACAGGACGATGACGATATCGTCGCAGCAGCAGCAGTTTGGAGTTTCAGAGTTTCTATGAAGCATCTCACAAACTATACTACGCTTTCCAATATTTTATAATTGATGGGCAAAAGGAGCCACACACAGCACAGTAGTGTGTCAATCACAATATTAATATTCTGCTCTCCTGTCAGCAGCATGGCGTACTTTGTCTAGACATCAATGCCTGGCGATTCGTCAAATTCCTTCTGCTGTGCTACACGTATTCTCGGGCCATACCATAATATTTCATTTTATGTGTGCTCTTACTACCTACGATACTACCTAACAGTTGTTGTAACTCTACCTTGAGTATCTAGGTACCTGTCTGTAGTAATAAAATGCATGCTACTACAATTGTCCTTCCTCCTGTGCTTTTTATACTGTGAATTTTGTAGTAGAAGTAGTTAGTTATGAAATGATGTGAATACTTCATGGAAGCACTCTACTAAAACTCATCTTAAACTGCTCAATGTTTGTTACACTGTTTTTTGAGAAGTTTTAACACACTGTAGTTTGCATGTACAATGCATTGCTTTTCCATTCCCATCTCTCGATCACGACAGCGTGACGAAACTTTTTTCAACCCCCAAAAGACGACAACCAAACCAAACGAACGTCATTTCTTTATGTCCTCTCTCTGATAATGGAGTAGATGGATAGTAGATGCTTCCAAAGTTAGGAGTTTCTTTTCTGGTATAGCTAAATAACATTTGTACGATTAGAGTCATCAAGCTGCTACTTCTACTCGTTTGACATAGCTACTGCAATTTTCCCCTTCACTTGACTACCCGTGCATCTTGCTTTGTAAGAGTGGAAGACAAGCAGATAGAGTCACAGAGTATAAAATCAACTCAGTTTTAGTGGTTGTCCCACGATCTCACACAGCAACCAAGACAAAACCAATGCGAATGGAGAATCTCCTCTTGCTCCTGTTGTTGCTGGTAATGATGATGAGAACCAATCGAGGAGATGCTGCAGTCATCTTACAAACCAATCTCACTCTCTCCAACTGTATTTCTCTCTCTCGTAGATATCTCAACAGTTTTTCTTTCCTTCTGTTCCACGGACAATCATCGTTTATGGTTGCATCATGTTATGTAAGTGCATTGAGCTGTCGTCAAAAATTACTGGCGTTTGGTGGCGATACAGGTCACCCGCTCCGTACGGCACGAGAGAACCACGGGTTTTTTAAAACAGCCCGTGAATTCTTCAAGTGCCATTCGGAGAAAATAACAAATAATAAAAATTAAACTGTCTTCTTTTACCCGAGTTTGATGATTCTGAAAATACAAAAGTCAAAATACATTAAAAATATTTTTAGACATAAATATTTACAAAAAAGTATATTCTATATAACAGCTTCCTTAATTTCATGTACTGCATAAATAATTATGTGCAGAGTAATATTCAAGTTTTGAATAAATTAATATAATCTATATTAAAAAGTCATATAACATATATTATTCCGAGTTTTTATAATAAAAGCCACTGGTCTTAAATAAATGATGATATCGTAGTAATTATAATAGGGACAGTGAGACAAATAATAAAGCTAATACTGTGATGTATAAATGTGATAGTACATGAAATCGGCGTGCTTTGGCCACTCACATGACGATTACCACATCCCAATCACATCGGATTTCATTTTTCATCACGTAGAATCAATAACCTGCGTTTACTGTTTGTCATTTCATTATGTCGTCGTATCTGTCATTCTATTAATAATATGACGCAGACATTCATGATAAGCATGAAATAACAGAACTCTAGACGATTTTCATGTGATTGTCGTTGCAATGATGGTGTGACTCAATCATTATTCATATCGGAATGGTCATACATTTATAAAAATAATAACACATAACTTTTGTCCGCCGTCGCCAGTTCATAGTTTATACGGTACTGCTAAAATTAGAAACCTGCTGGATCTGCTGGATCGAGTTCTCCTTCAAAATGTTATCTAATGGCTACATTACATGTCTCCTGGAATGATGAAGGTTCTTATGAAATCTGAAACTTTTCTAGCAGTAGTACGAGACAATATCAAGTCTGTTTCATTTCTCACAGATTTCTTGACCAGTCACAGTCCTCTGTAGACAATAACTCAGCCAAGGACGTGATTACAAATAGTATCAATTTCTTTTTGTCTGTGCATTGAGCAAAGAGAAGCCTTTGCAATTTTCTTTCCTGGAGGTACCTAAACTTCAGTCTCCTGTCTGCCTCTACACTACTACTGTATTGCTGGCCTTCAACGTTTCGATCACATTACACGAATTCACTGTAGTTTCTACTTTTATAGCTTTTATCTGATCACCGGCTGTTGACACCATATCTGAACATATCCATAATGCAATAATGTGTACAATATGCTTTGCTTCGCTCACATTCACACTGCAGACACTAATTCTAACACACAGAACGCAGAACCTCGTCATGAATTGCCAACGCAGCAACTAAATCCATCCAACTCATCATCCCTACACAGTAAATCTTTCTGTGGAAAAACTAATTTGCCTATCCTCTGCTGTACACTGCACTTCACATAATTATTATGTACAGATACGTACCTACTCCGTAGCTTTGCTTATAGTTAAGTAATAAATAACTACTAGTACATAACTACAAGCATATGACTCGATAATTTTATTGCTAATACTCTTGCACTGCAAAGCCAGCTACTTTTCAACGTTTTCAGTTCAACGAAAATATTATGACTGCCATTGCCATCACCTACACCTTTCTATCTATTTATACGATGTTGACGTAATATTATTATGTCTGTGCGTGTCTTCAAGCAGGGCAAAGGTATAGAATCCCATACAAGTAAATCCTACACTTATTTTACCATGAGTAGTTTGTATGTGGGGATACCTGTACAGTTGAATTTATTTACTGGTGGTGCTACGACTACTACACTAGCAGTACGGCGAACAGCTTTTAATGTGATTTTAATTATGAGAATTGTGAATTGAAATGTGTAGCTATATGCATTGTCAATGACAGTAAAATAAAAGCATCTGCATTCTGTACTTTTTTCACACACAACGGACAAAATAATATTCATGTTACACACAGAGAGGAGATATTTTATAGTAGGAGGTAAGTTTTTTTTCGACAAGACGGATTTTTTACTGGCTTAAACACATATACCTTGGAGAAGTGTTAGTATAAAGTCAATAGAGGTGCGTAAAGAGTTTAGTTACTCGAATAGGCTGTCAAAAGAATTCTAGACCGGAAGTGGAGAGTCGAAATGCGGTTTTTCTACGGTAACCAGAACTGCTGCTGCTATTACTGGTAAACTGGTCGTAGTAAAGCATGCGTACGGTAAGTATAGCTATGATGGACGCGTATAGATATAGTTAAATCAAATAACATGTTAAATTAGTGAGAGAATCGGTTAATAATTGTCTACAGGTTGATGGAATACTCTGAGACGGAGCTATAATCTTATTAAAAAACGAAGGTAAGTAGTATAAGGACTGCCGTGCAGAGTGGAGCCGCTAAAAACTAAAGTGATTTTCCCATGAAGGAAGTTCTCCTCTGCTGTTGCGGCTAGTGTCTCTATCCTTTCTTGTTAACAGAAGCACAGCAACTGCATTGAACTCTCTTTTTACATTCTATTGTGTCATGGTTAACTCTCACTCAATTCACTACCTACTGCCTGTCTGCGTTGGTTACGTTACAATATTGTGGACTTTGTACACACGAAGTGTACTTTCAGAAGAGGAGCAAAGAGATACACACAGAAAAGAGACAAGCATGCTGTTGCTGCCAGGATGAACAATAAGAAATAAGCCAGGCAGGTAATAGTTGAGTATTACTGGCAGAACAGATACTTACTGGCTACCATGAACCACGGTGTGCAAATGTGTGTTCATATGATGTAGGATAGGAGAGGCAACTGACTTTTTGTAAATAGTCTCGTCTAGTTACTCCGGAAGTGCAGCACACTATATTACAGCTGTTATTTCCCTAACTGCTGTCATTTCCAAGCCCGCAGGCAGGATTGCATAGTTAAGGGTCAACTCTCAATAAACTTAATAATATTATCCCTAATATTACATTCTCCTGCAGTCAGTCTTCTTAATAAAAATCTATCAACCAGACACTAAACATGACCATGTAGAAAACTTCTACCTGTAAAAACCTAAACCATTACAAACTTCATTTGTAATTCCTTAACCAACGACGAATTCAGGATGTTAGTATGTAGGCAATGTAAAATTGCTACACAAAAACAAACGTTTTCATCCACATGTTACTGATCACATTGCCCATCAATTTTTCTTAAAATTTTTGATTGCTTTTCAGAGTGTTACCGCGATAATATCATTTCCCAATGCACATTCTACACATACGCCATGCAAACTGACGTCTCTACTCACGGTCACGGTTTCCTATAGCTGTAAGGCATAAAGTACTGAACATATTATCCGTAATACTAAAGCAAATCAAAATAATATGAAAAAGTTATTTTCCTGGCACTGTAGTGCAGTGTTGGTACAACATACGTGAACAAATAATATTTCGTTATAAAGTAAATACCTATCTAGTTAGACTGCTATTCTTTGCAAAGAAGAATGCAAATGGTAATGTATGGTGTTGGAATAAAATCGTATGGTACTCTCCACAACTGACATTGTAAAGAATACACATCACCACCACATTATTGTGACAAACTGAGTGTACATTGCTCACCTACACAACCATACACTTTATTGTGTATTATTTACAACGACATCATCACCACCACTACATTCTACGTTACACCAATGAATAAAAGACTGATCATTTTGGTTTCTTCTTTCATTCTCTATCTCTCTGTGTGCAATGTATAGAGCTACGAGTATATTGGATGGCCACATAATTGAGGAAAATTATAATCAGTGTTGAGTTTTCTACTACCAACTACTCCTCCATGGTATACTTTAGTTTAGTGTACTTATAGTTAGTATGACATTCTACTTTACTACCAGTACCAGGCCAGAATATTGCCATGCTGTGTATACAGTGGAAGATCTGATGCCAATATGCCAACAAGGTTTGGCTTGGTTGGTTTGCGATTATTTTATGTATGAGCCCAGCGTAGGTATACACTTTACAGTGAGAGACGTCACATCTTGGTTAGATTTACAGTGAAACATGTCGGGATAGGAAACTAATGAGACAGACTTAGATGCTCTGAAAGTCGTGCTCATCCTCCTCCTTTTAGACGTCTCATTTTGATTCGCGTTCAATTCTCATTTCTCTCGTCCATTGTTTTGGCTCTACTTTCAGTTAAAACTTGACTAGCTAAAAAGAATCTATGCAGAGAGAGACAGAGAGAGAGATAATACTTGTGTTACGTTTATTCACTCCTTGCCATGAGCGCTTTCGGAGAACGCTTCCAATTCCATTGAAATGAAATGAAAGTCGAGTCTTCTCACAATTAGCTTTGTAACTAACTGTTCTCTTTCGCTTTCGTGTATCCTTCACTTCCCAACCTCCAACCAAATAATAAGCATTCCTCTTCTTCTTCTTCTTCTTCGTAGCAGCCCTGCCATGCCATCAGCCACCACCACCAGCATCTTCCAAATTCCATCCCACCTGATAAAATAAAAAATCAATCATATTACATTAAATTGTAAATCACATAGAAATACTTCTAAATACACTTCGTGCATTGCATGTTCTTCTATACTGCTATATGCAAATGAAAGAATGACAATGAAACAATGTACACACTCAGATAAAATGCTTACACTATTAACTAATAAATGGTAGCTCTAACAAATATGAATTAATTTCTTTAGTGTCAGTGTGTCTACTCGTTCAACTTTATTTTCTACGTCGTATTTGTATACCATTTGCTATTGGGGTGACATGGGATTACAACATCCCTACACGGGTACCTACCAACTTGCCAAGTTGCTCTGCTACAAAACTCCTTTACTCTGTACCATAATAATGCACCATAAATTAGGTTTTTTTATCCAGCAAGTTTACTTCTACCCCAACACACATGAAAGAAGGAAAATTTAATCAATTTAACTTCACTGTGAGGAGATTTGTTTTATATCTAATGAGTATAATATAGCGACTGTATATTGTAAGCCATACAAGTAAGTATAATTATATTAGAGCTTCTGTGAAGAACTTGAGGAAGACAAGCCCCAAGAAGAAGAAGAAGAAAAAGAAACCTGAGTCTGCTTTGCACACACAAGGTTTTTTATATACAATGGTTGTAATTCTCGCAAGATTTCTTACGATTGAATTGTGAATCCAATTGAAAAGTGGAATGGAATATTAAGACGGCTGAATGAAATCTAATGCAGTCGAGTCAAGTAGTCTGGAATTCTAATGCGGATTACCACGGATTGCTTGTAGTTGTACTTGTGTAGTATCAGTACAAATAAGACGAAGATTGTGCTAGACACCACGGAGTACTCCCATAGTGCATTACACTACAGTAGTAGTGGTGCAAGCATTATACTGCTAATGCAGCAAAGCTCTAAGTGCCTGTAGTAATACGACTGTTATGAGTCAGTGGTGAAGCACATAA
>JABASD010001370.1:0-18233 GCA_019776165.1 Pogonognathellus flavescens
GACGAAGATTAATCGTAATCAGTTAATTGACAGTTATTTGCAAGCTTACATAAAATTAAACATGAAAACATTGTGAACATTAATTTTAAAGAATTACTCTATAAAACAAAGTGTAATATAAATCAGGTGAATACACTACCTATTTAACTGTAAGAATTATTGCGAGTTCACTACAAAGCTTGACAGAAAATTACTTACCGAATTTGACTGGTGGGCTTCACAGAAAACAGAAAACGGTTGACAGTCAAAGATGGAATCCTAATTTGGTACAATTTTCTAAGTTTTCTGTACAAGAGAACTTTTGCTAAATAATATGTTAAATGAGTATTGGTGATTCCGATTGAGAACACAACTAAAAAAACGAATTGCAATTAATAAGTTTAAAATAGTCGAAACAGCAGCGTATCAGCGAAGGAAGTAATAAACGAGAAAACGAAGCGAGCACACTGACTGAAGAAAATGTCCTTCACTTAAATCAACTGTCAGTTTGCACAGCTCAGCTATGCTTGTTACTTCTATGCAGTAGCTGTGTCTCTTTACAAAAAAGGCGTGTCGTATAAAACTCATGTTGTATGTATCTCTGTTAAAAACTGTTTACAGCAAGATGATGTATGCGTGTGCCCGTGTGAGTATACAAACGCGTAGTTTCTAACAATGTTCCGTTGTTAACAAAGGCAAAGGATACGTTTCTACATAAAACTTCCATAACTTGACGGAATCGAAGCAAATTTCGGTGTTTGACCGGTTTAGTTTACTTCGTTATTGTTATTGGTTGATGTTCAAGGAAGGATTTAAAGGCTGACTCCCCTTTCACTTTTGTTGTTCCGTTTTAGCTGCCATGTTGAAAATATTTATATTAAGCTATGTAACGTTACTATGTACTGTATTTGCCCATTTGCGACGAAGACGGAAGCTTTGTATGATTTTAATTTGCATATTTATACGTATGTATTTATGTATATTACAGTATAATTTTATGTAACTTAAAATTATACGAATTTGTAAGCTTAAAATAATGTTTTAATTTGTTCTTAAGTGTAATTAGTTTGAAACGAGTGAAGGCTTTGGATAATTTTTGTGTTTTTTATGTTCTAATTGTGGATATAACATACGAAGAGATTGATGTGGTACTGATGAGATGGCCTTACATAAGTAGGTAATTTTGTTGACTTAGGTTTAGTGTTTAACTTGATTTTGTTAACCTGTAATGTGTAAAATCGGGTTAGCTGATGATTTTGATTCCTGTGAACTTTTGGTATACCCAATGTTTAATCTCTAGTGTTAACTTTTTAGATTGATCAAGGTAAATGAATGTGGGGTTATACAAAATCTTAAGTAGAAAAGACGAATTATTTCTTCTCAAATATCGTTAATAAAAATAAAAGCTGTGTGTGATTTGGTATCTTTTTTGTGTATATAATAAGTTCATTAGCATAAAATATCATTAGCGTTTGTAGAGAATTCAATTTTACTTCCAAACAGTACAATTATGTAATATGCATCCAAAAATCCGACAATTGATTCGATTAGAACTTACTTTGTACCTATATCTGTCTACTACATATAATATATAGGTATTAGGTAACTAATAAATGCATCTTCAAGCTTACTGGAATTTATTGATTGGATTGTGTAAGAATAAGGTCAGGGCTTGTGTCATTCTGAAGATGTACTAATTGGTGTATAATATATGACAGAAAAATCAATCAAACAGAATATATTTGTAGCTTAAGCCTAAAGTGTAGGCAAATACATAGTCTGTGTTCTGATCAGTCGAAAATAAAACCATAATGTATCAGAGTAAAAGTCATAGCTGATGACAGCACGCGAAAGTTAATGTTATAGTAAATAAATAATATTTCATTTTTCTCAATGCTTCTTCAAAAATTTATTCACTTTGATTTACATAATTGAGCATCATTCTAGTGAATACCCGCAAGACAGCTTCGTTGTATAAGTACTAAGTACACTCGAATTGAGCATCCCTGTTGCTGTGATGCTGCTATTTAGTGTATTATTTAGTATAAGTAGAAACAATAAATAAACAATAAACTTTCTGCAGTTCAAGGTATGAAATCAAAATAAAAAATATTGTTGACACTATCTGTGTATGTAGTATGTTTATAAAAGGAATGAAATGTCAGTGAATGTTTAATGTTACGTGATTGAATAGTGAAAGAACGCATAAGATTACCTTCCATTACACACACTGAAAGGTTAAGCAAGAGCGTCAGAAATCAAAAACTTCTTTTTGTCCGTGTGAACTTAAATAATATTTGTCCACCTCCACAGGACGCAAAATGCAAAGTTGCGTGTTGAGTCTTTGAGTGTGTAAATCTTGTGTCCGCATCTTCAACTGTGTTTCTTCCCTGGTAATTAGCATAATTATTTACGCTTAAAAAGATTTTGCAGCGAGCATGTACCCATGTGCTTCTCCAAAAGTCCATATACACTAATAAATGCGTAATCCCACCTTTGTTTACCCATTTAGGTTCTTTACTGCGATGTAAGACATCAATAATGGATTAAGAAGAATGTAATAAGTGAATTTGATATCTTGTAATTGACAACAACCATTAAATCGCACGAAAAACTTTAATAGTAATTCCTACAGAGATGTTTCACTATACAAGTACTTTATAAATTGTTAATACTGTAACATAAACATGTTCTACTGTACTGTGTACTTATAATATTATGTACGCGTTAGTTATATGCTTACCATTTACTTAGGGAACTTATAATAATATTTAAATTACTTTGCAGTGTAAATGTAAAAAGACCCTGCCCACATTGAACATTGAACATTCAGATTTTTCACATTGATCGTCTACGCACGCAATGCACTTTGACTTGGCATGAATACAGATATCTCTCATTCATGGTGAAACACTTAAGCTCTCTTAATAATAATACGATAATACATCAATGTACATGTACAGCATTAATTATGTGATACCTACGTGATTTTATGATTAGAGACTCAATTTACGACCGCTCCTTCGTTCCGAGAGAGACGACGAAAACGACGATGCGTTCCATCTTCCTAATTCAACATCCATCTTTATAGCTCACTGACTGACACGGTGATTTTTTTCGTAAAGAAAGAAAAACTTTTGTCTCTTTTCAAGTGGGCAGACTCCACGAGGATTATTTCAACACTATACCCGAGC
Organism: Pogonognathellus flavescens; assembly: GCA_019776165.1. Lineage (NCBI taxonomy): Eukaryota > Metazoa > Arthropoda > Collembola > Entomobryomorpha > Tomoceridae > Pogonognathellus > Pogonognathellus flavescens. The sequence goes on from JABASD010001370.1 coordinate 3,174, forward strand.
TAGAAGCATGTACCAGAATACTGAAATAAATAAGGCACTGTGTTACGAATGCGATTCTATCGACCTTTTCGGGCTTTCATTATAAATATAACTACTTAGTAATAAAATCAGCTTTGGATCTTGAAAGGTGAAGGTCTGGCATGCATGGCCTTACATATAAACAAAGTTTTTGCGTGCAAAATCTGTCTGCAGAAGTTCCAGCTTGGAAAATTGTAATAATAGATTTTACAAAAGGTATAGGTGATCTTTATAAATAAATACATTCGCAGATTTGCTTCTTGGTCGAATAAATTAGTGCAAGTTGACTTTAAAAGTCACTTTCATGATCTCAAGGGCAGAACTGCTACGTATAAATAATAATGTCCCTTCTTCTTCCCAATTATAACTTAAGTAGTACGAATTCTTCACTTTTTTTTAGGAAATCTCTCTTCTGACCCAACCTCATCCCCTTAGTTCTAATTTACAATACAAAGCATACTATACAGATACACACGCTCTCACAAACAGATATCTCCTATAAATAAAGTAATAAGCCATTGGATTCACTTCACACAGTATTTTGCATAAACCCATCACAAGCCCAGTAAATAAATACGTCGTGTTCGTGTTTTGTTGTAAACGAAGAAAGTGTAGAGAGAGATACTTTATAATGTGTATAAATCAGGAGATTTTGACTCAAGTACCAGAGCTACAGGGCACACTACACAAAAATTACGATCCGTGTAGGAAAATAAACGCAAATGAAATGTTATCCAATAGCTCATAAATTCAACGTGTTCACATATAAACAACATATTTACTACCACCATACAATTTACATACTTCGCCATGCAGAAATATGCTTACGATTTCTACGATTATGCTTTAAACAAGAAGAAAGCGTTTCGCATTGCAAAAACACAATTCATAAACAATTCACATACACAAAAGACACAACCTTCATTAGTTTCATATATACAAATCGGAGTAACTTGATAGTAAATGTATACAATAAGTAGAGTAAGAGCCAGTTAAGTAGCATCACTACTTACTTATCTCAATCTCATAATATAGTGTGGTTTAGAGATCTGTGGAATGATAATGTTGTAAAAACACGTGTACATATCGAACAAGAAATAATTATTGTGTAGCTCCAAGCTGACTTATGATAATGGAACAAATCTGTGCACTAAATATTCATAAATGCTTCCAGCCAATGACCAATTACACTAATAGACTTAATCGTGTGTTGAATATTTACTTAATATATTATTAATAATCATGCAAATCCAACTGTGAGTTCGGCCTTTGCCGTATTTCGTTTTTATATACCACTACCGTATACTGTCTCTGTGTGTGTACTGTAACATGATATTTTTTAGCATTCTTGTGTTATATTACTTGTAAGAAGGAGATTTTAGATGAGTGATTGATGAGAAGCCCTTGTCTAGCTGTCAACAGCTGATATGATGGAAAAATAATCCTCTCTTCTCAGTTGGCGACTTGTCTGGGTGTCCTTCCTCGCCTCATCTACCCAATCCACATAACGACTACTAAATAAATATTATGTAAAGCTCACCTAACAGTAAAATCCTTCCTATAGGTATATACAGCTATAATCATCATGTGTAAAAAAACATGGCAATATATATTCATTAACATTAGACATAGTATACTTAAATATATACGCACTTTGCCTAGTTTATACTCTACATACGTGTCTGGTCCTTACAAATGACACAATATTGCAAAAATATGCATTGTATACATTTTTCATTTCAAAATATGCATCGTTAAGTGTAGGTAATACAACCTGTGTGTGATATACACGATAATTCTTCAAGGTTTCCCTTTAGTTTCATTTTGTATGAAGTAATCATCAATGTAAATCATTTTGTCTGTGTATAAAATGTGCATTTGTATTCTTTAGTAGTGTTTTCTCTTTATAGGTAGTTTCTTACTTACTTAGTGGTGTACATAACAATATACACTTCGGTAATGTTATACCCACACACATTATCCACAGTCATTTAAGCAGGGAAAATCCATAGCAATTTTTACGTTATTACTGCTATATACTAGGAGAAGTACACAGACTTTCGATTTCTACAGCCTTACATACTTTTTTAGCACGAGGTACTCCTGCTATTTCTGTTTAATAGCGGTTCTTTGTAAAACTGAGTGTTGGTTCATGTTTTCACATACAAATATACAGAAACATGCAGTATACAGATACTTTGCGGTAGTATTGGTGGTATGGTACTATTACACCAGTCAAACCGTCCTTCTGATAATAATGATACCCAAGGGACACAATTTCCGCACAGTATTCTTCGGTATTTGCCAAAATGGTTTTATATTACCGAAGAACTATAAAACGTTTTCTTCTCTGTGTTTGTAGGAGAACTGTTTCTTAGATGGTGTTATGAGAGTGGTAGTAAATTGTAGTAGGGCTTCTTCTTCGTATCTATAGCTCTCGATTATTGTGTGTGGTAAAAAGTGTAAACTGTGTGTGAGCTCGATTACATTTCATCCATCTACAAGCAAGTCTCATCTGATCCCATCCATTCTATTCCTTCGTTGTCAGTCTGTTCTGTCTTTTAATCTGCCACTACCTCTTTTCTTTATCAATTCCTACGTTGGAGCTTCCTCTCAGAAATTCTTACACTTTCCTTAGGAGAAAACCAAGGCAAATGCAGTTTACCTTCCTTCTTCCTATGGCTAAGTGCATTTTTACTGATGAAAGTTAAGTAAATGTATACACAGAAGAACTCAATACATAAAAATACAAAGTTGTAGTGTTATAGAACACACTTTATACGTGAAATGTCCCATACTACTCATCTACTTAACGTTTTTCATGCTTCCTTGTGTCTCATACCTGTGAAGTACATACAAGATTATATTCTGTCTCTTTATATACTATTAATTTTTTTATAAATGCATAGTGCACGTTTATTATACAAAGAAAAGACGAAAACACCTTGAATTAGATGGATATCCAGCATTATTCTGTATTCATGATGGATATATACAGAATATTACTGGATGAAGTGCAAATAGAGTTCTATACCAGAAGATATTAGTAGTACTGTATTTTAGCGTATACAGTAAAAGGTGGATGGATATACTTAGGTTGTTGAAGATTGGTTTATAAATGAGGAAACTAATGGAAGCACTACGATTACTCTTTCTATAGTTGATAGAATCACTCGCAAAGCTTCCTGCAAACTATGCTCGTACAATCAATCCCATCAGTTTCAATGAAGACATCTGTTTATCTCCATAAAGTAAAAATCCCTTGAATTTTATCTTTTCCTCTCATGAACAACTTCACAGAGAGAAACTATACTCTCGTGGGCTTTGTACTTTTCTACAGGCAATATCTTCCTATAATAATATATTACATGGATATTACTACTACACTTTTAGATTGGTATTTTGAATCTAAATAGCTGGAGCAGTATATTTCTCATTTAGAAAGTAAATCTTCGTCTCACTCTTCTGAATATAAATTTAATGTACTTATAGTAATCTAGTAGTTGAAGTTGGAAGAAATCTTTATGGGAGTCGCATTTCATTTAATGAAAGATCAATTGTAAAATGTTATAGTAAAATGTTGATTTAACTCGATAGAACAGTGGCTAATGCAAAGATGCGAATCTTTCATTTGCCATTGTCACTTACACATCATTGTGAACAAAAGTAGCATTCATTTCAATGATATCTCTTTTGCAACAGAAGTCAATTATGTGAAATGTAGAAGCTCTTCCTGAGTAGCAGAGATAAAAATAATCTCTTCAGATTCATTCATGTCCAACTAAAACGATTTAGAACTTGCTAAAGTCTGCAGGCACAAGCGTTCTCCCTCTTTTTGACTTTTCAACTCCAAATGTATTCATAATGCATGTAAAATATTCAATAATTTCGTATTTCATTAATATGAAGAAGAGAATATTATCTGATAGTATACTTTGTAAATGAATATAACGAGACTGCAATAAATAATCATATGCGTGGCAAGTTACATGAAAATGTCAATTTACAGCCAATTAGGACAATTTATTGCATGCAAAAATCTGCGGTTGCAATTTATTGTCTGTCTTCTTCTCGAAAGACTATTATTATAATAAGAACGCAATAATTCTACCCAAACATTCCCCAACTGTGTTTAAACACAACTAATATAAAATATTCCATAACCTACTTTCTATTAACTTACAAATACGTACAGATGCTACCACAAGAACAAGAAAGCATTATTATCAAATAAACTGACAATGAGTAAAATGAAACGCTCATGAATTTTCTTGTTACATGCAAAAACTCTTGTTAGTCTGCCTGTACACCCGCATGTATTTCGAGCATTCTCGAGGAAACCAGAGACGGCTGTTTTTCAGCTTGATGAGAATTGAGAACAAGAAGTAGTTTCATATACACATAAGGAATGGAAATTGATTATACGAAGCAATTCAAATTCCAGCCACAAGATAAATAGGAAAATGTTCATAGCTGTATAAATGTATATAGTTCTCGTTAGATTTTGCGGATTCTGTCTGCTACCAATACACCAGGCAAAATGAAACAACGTCTCATAGATCTATTCAGGCAACATTACTGCACATACTGAAAAATGAATGTAAATACAGGAAAAAAACTATTACATGCATCATCCTTAAACACACAATGTATTTCTATTATTTACAAAAAATACAGTAACTGCAAGCTTTTTACTTAAAAACTAGCCACAGTTGGAAAAAAACGAAGAGATGAAAATACCGCCTGGGGATTTTTTGCTTTCCCTTTCAAGTTTCCCGTCGCATTTCTGATTTTGGTAAACACAAAACATTTTCTGCATCACATTGATCACTTCATCTGGCTATTATGTCTATAACTAAATTGAAAATGCCTCTACACGTCTATTTTCATTATGTAACTGTATGTAATAACACATCTTCTCTTTCTCTCTATACACTGTATGTATTTATACAACCTAATACACTCACTCCACTCACACCACACACTTTCATCAATAACTAGTTACTTCATCTTCATCAACTCCCTACGGACTTTATTTTCCAGTCATTTCTCGGCTCACTACTCCCTCAGTAGACTTAAGACGTGTAAAAGTACCACGGTACATCAATACACAATAAAAGTACCTTAAGAAGACTGTTTTCACTTCATGTATAGGTAATACCTCCGCATGCATGTGTGTCTATTCTCTATGCACCCGCTTTATTTTCTTTATGGTAGACCGATACCTACACATTAAATGTTACAGTTACAACATCAAGTTTATCTTATGCCTATATATATAATACGAATTGCTATATGGATATCTTAAGATATAATAATATATTACAGTAGTAGCAGTAGTATAGTAGTGTGGCTACTTTTCTATATACAGTGGTAGACTCTGCAACAGACAAGACAGGAAATAAAGACACCTTGAGCAGAACAGGACTAAAAGCTTAGCAAAGGATTTAACCCTAAAAAGTAGACTTCATCTTTCCCCTGCCAAATAATAAAGATTAATGCTCCCCGTGAAGAAAATGTGCGAAAAATTCGGGTCGCGTCTACAGTCCCATCTGCCTCATCCTCTGGCGGGCCGCAATCCACTTTTTATTACTCATGTATAAATAATAAGGCATTCATGTCAGGTCGCACTACCAGTCATCATCATCATCATCGTCTTCTTCTTCTCTTCCCTATCCTCGTCATCTTATACATACATTCTACACACACAGAGACATGGAGATACACTTACAGATATATATGACGCTTGCCTTTTCTTGTTTCCACTTTAGTACCACTACATACTTGCACATACATATACTAGAGGTACGTCTCAACCATTAAACGCTCATCGTTTTCTCTCTGATACTCAGCCTGCTGCATCGCTATGTGTAAGTGGGAGCTATAATAATGATGCACTCACATACCACTTACACTTACACCACTAAACTATGCAACACTCACAGTCTCTCTACTTAAAATAACGTTTTTTTGCAACTTCACTTCAATCTTGCAAGAAATGTTAACATTTCCTTTCATAAAACAGTTTTAGTAGTTAGCAAGAGCTTGTCTAAGCACTTTCATGTATCCTGCCATATATACAATGGCATATTATATACAATGTACAAATATACAATGGGGAAAGTGGAACATCACATAGGTACACAATATATACATTCATGCATTAAATATTCATTCATTTTACACAGTCACTATGTGATTAAAAATGCATTTCAAATTTCTATTGTAAGAATATTACCCAGTAGCGATTTTTGATGATCTAATGCAATATATAAACGAAAATAAATTCTAAGTTGCATTTCAAGAAATACAATGGTGCTGTATTAGTATTCTTGCTTGGCTTGTATTTTTCCTACTTGAAATATTTTGACTTGTTTTGTGTTTTGTTCAATAATTTGAACCCGGAAATAATATTGGAACATTGGTGATAATTATATTAAAATAATTGTTAACTAGATTCAAGGTCTTGAGACGGTTCTTTAATTAATAACATTTGCAATCTGAATATTATTATGATGGGTATGAATTTTAAGGAAAATGAGTTCATTGTAAATGTGTGAACAGAAACGGTACATAAAAATAACGATGTAAAAAGTGACGAGAGTAAAATTACATACTTTCTTACACTTGTACTGCTATGGAAAGATAATTTAAACTGTTGACTTTGTGAAGCTGTGGAAAAGGAACATTTACAGAGGGAAGGTTGTGTATTCTCCTTATGAACGTAGTGGGAAAAGTCTTGGAGTTTTACAAATGATGTGTCTGTTTTGGTTCCGTTTGTGTCTATCAAAGTAATATACTACTTGTGGCTCTTGCTCAGAGCACTTGTCGTGTGCTCTTCATTAGTATAATGTTTGTGAGTGTATGGTACTGGATGTGCATTGCATAGTTCAAGTGTAAAGTATAAAAAAGAGAATGTCCATTAGTGATTAATTACCCTTCAAGTATTAACAGCTAATTTTACCTTAGATAGTTTCTTCTTGGGTCAACAAACATGTAATAACAGTTCCTTGTATGGACTCATGAGCAGTTTTGATGGCATCATTTTATCTTCATTTACATAATGTGCATTCATTCTCTTCTATAGATTCTTCTCGCAGTCTCACTCTGCAACAGACGAAGAAACTAAACTGTACTATTCAAATTCGAACGTATTCTTTATTACAGTAACCTCCTACAGTAAAATGCACACTAAACATTAAACTCTACATTATTCCCTTTGCATTCCTAAGAAACACACATGGTACTTTGGTTCTGTGTATATAATCGCTGGTGGAAAAAAACCTTCTTCCCGATATTCCAGGATTCATTTCTCGATGGATATAAAAAATCCCCGATTTAACAGTCACAAAATTCACTTCAAAAAAATATGGCAACTAAAATAGGTATTATTTTATTTTCGCAGATTTTGCCCGAAAGCAGTAAAAAAAGCTTCATTTGAAAATTTCCTGGCAGTATTCTATATGGTAGGATGGCGAGATTTTTCCACCAGTGTATATAATGCATTTAGAGATGCAGAAAAATGTTTTGTATGTAAGGCAAAGCGTCTAATCCACAGAGAGAAGAACTGTTCTCGCGTAGTAAAACCATTGCACTTTAAGCTGTTGAGGACAATGGAGTGCTAATACTTTGGAGAATAAGAAAAGCATGTTAAACACAAGACAGAAGACCTGTTTTGTTAAACGAAATCATAAAAGTAAAGCAAAGCGCAATAGAAATATCCCTGGAGCACAGTTCTCTTCAACTTTTAACAGATAAGACTCAAATAATGTATTTGTTTGATACGAACACAGATGAAATGAGTTTTAGCAATAGTTACACACATACAATAAATACTTTACATACATAAACGCATTAACTAAAATTCTCTATAGAGCTATACAATCAGTTTCTTCAGCTTTTTGACTTTTCGCTTGAGTTATCGCAAGGAATTTATCTGTGTATGTATGCACTTGGTTTGTGTATTAGGTATATAGGTATTTACAATTTTTACTACAGGGTAATTTCTTAAGTAAAAAGGAGAATTGTATTATGCATGTAATTGTTTCTGTTGCATTACTTATAATAAAGTAGGATGTATAATACACTATGGGGAATAGACATAATGTTATGTAAGAGGCCTGAATGGCACTGGATAAGTTACAATCTTACAATGTACAGCAATGAAAGGAAATGAATAGATTATGCTGATTTCCTCGCTGCAAATTACGTTTGAGAGTCGAGCACTAAATAAATCAACGCAGGGCAGTCATAAAAGTTCATTTGTCCTACTGATTTTTCTCTAAGAGCGTTTTAAGCTCCTTATCGCCCTGCCCTTGCATTTTACACGGGTGTGCTCTCATCGTAAAATATTATAGCGTTTAGTTCACTTACAGCATAATATGGCACATCATAATGTGCAATGGGAAACAACACGATAAAAAACTCCTATATAGACAATTGTTGTTATATCACATTATTCTTGTGTATATCTATATAAGATCAGTTCACAAACTACATCTACATCCCACATACATAATACTATACTCCAAAATTGACATTCTCGCTCTAAATATCACTAAAATCATCCAATTGCACAGGTATGTACAGTTCTGTGCAAAAAGTGCAGTGAAATAAAAACTATTTTATTGTTACTGTGTTTTTAACTACACAAGTCGAAACTATATAATGAATTGAGCAAATTCAGACAGAATGATAATTTGTGCTTCTTTTAGACACAGTAGTCCACATAAACAATGATATATACAAGTATCATACAGTTATCATCAAATTTCTTAATTGGTATCGAAGATGTAAGTGAAAAGGCATGTGCGGCAGATGTAATTATATAATTTTATTCGGCTTATTCTAAACCGTAATTGTATTGGTAATTCTTCTATTGGTAATTCATTGAGTATCGAAGTTTGTACACAGGACATTTTTACAAAGAAATCTAGGTATATCGATTTTCTTTATTAATTAGCGCACTAGACACTATTCTAGACAATCTGTTAATATAGATTTTAAAAGCAAGATTTAAATAGGAATAAAATTTTTAGTTCAGCATCCATATTGAAATGAAAATAAATTAATCCATTTTTTGCCGTTTGTTTGTAAGTACAGTAGAAGATTCTTTCTTCGCTCAAGATTATCCTCCACATTACATAGATTTTCTTACAAGTGTTACTCCCTGTGTAGTAAAAAGTGTTAACTCCGTCTGTGAATATAAAAAAGTAATCAAAAAAGCGAAACAATCATGCGGGTCAGCAACTTGATTAAAACATGCCGATTACATAATAATATATATCATTTTCATACAAACGGACATAGGTATGGATGGTATAACTAATACCTGCATTTATAATGTGATGTTGTGTATGGGAGCATCAGAAAAAATTTGTGAGTTGAAATTGTGATGTATAAAGTGTACGTTGTGATTTTAGTGTGGTTAGAGCTGGAAGATGTTAATGGAAAAGGAAAACAAGTATTTTTGCACTGATTCAGCCAAAGCTGAACTTCAATAGCAATAACAACAAAGCTCCAGGACAAGGAGTGTATTATTCGATTATAGAAATCCAGTTGGATTTTGCTGGTCTTATTATGGTAAGTAGTATATAGAGATGGAAGAATGGCAAGAAAGTGGTAAGTGCCATGTGTGTTGACTACCTTTACCGTGTTTTCTATTCTTCATCGTTTTCTCTCTCTCTCTCTCTGAAATAATAACAGATGGGAAGACAGATAGGTCGGCAAACAATTACCCAAACAGTAGTTCATGGCTCCTGCACTATAATTTAATAGTAATTGAAAGGTAAACTCTGCTATTTGGAGGATGGAGTATGGATTTACTTCATGATTTAATATTTTCCTTTTCTTTCATTCCCAATCTCATTCCATTCACCCTCATCCTAACCAAAACTGTTTTATACAACAAACCATTCAAGAAAACACACACAGAACAAACGCTTTTGTATATATACACATTCTATATAAATATGTACAGATGATACAAAAAGAAATACAACAAAAATAATATTTCATACCTATATAATGCAAATATACAAGATTGTATATGTCTATATAGAAATTTGCACATGTATACATATTTCTTTATGGAGAGTGCATCTATAAATTTAAAGGAGGCAGCATACGACCGTGTGTGATGACTTATAGCTACTGTTTCATGTTTGCAAATGTGTAACGCGTACCCTGTGATTATATTCATGTTTATGTAATGTAATAATAAACTTTGATGATCCTGATCCTGAACTATGTGAAATAATGTGAGTTCTTCTGTGCAGGATTCACTTACAAAATGAATCCGCCTCTCTCTTTCATTAAAAAGAATACTCTTCGCAGGGCTCTCTGTGAAGAAAAGACGGAGAGAGTCTAAAAATTCGATCAGGATAAAAGGAAACTGACTTTAGAAGGAAAGTCTATGTCTATGTGGTAATAACATATAAGTACACTGCTTTATTAATTCTATGTACAGGTATATGAGGTATATAGTCGATAGGTGTATCTTGTATATATTATTGCTATAAAAATAATGCCATATTTTTATTTCATACATTATCTGTGCAATCGGCAATTACCTGTGTGTACATGCGGAGTATAAGTACCTACCTGTATACTGTGTGTACAGAGAGCAGGTAATGCATTCCTGATGGGCCATGATATGTTATGACATAAAACATAAATAAGCTTATAATGGTGTTTCGTGTCTTTATTTATTTAATGAAAGGATCCATTACAGGCACAGCAGGGTGAAGCCGTTTGTTCACGTTCTTGTCTCATTTTTCGACATTAGTTAACATTTATATGACATTTAGTGCTTCATTTACAAACATGTCTTTCTGCTTCTTGTCTCTCGAGAATTATTTCCATAACTTATTCCACATTCGTCAATCCTTGTCATAATTCATGTTTGCACAATTTTTCCAACATTATTTAAATTGCTATTGTAATACTTTGGTAATGAACGTACCTAGATACTTATTAATAATCAATTTTTAAAATCACAGTGTGACCATTTCATAGCTTTATTGTTTTAGTAAACCTTTCTCTAAATAAAAGGTATGTCACATACTACGTCTATAATTGAATTAGCGTATACGAATAGTCTCAAATCATTAATTACACGATCAACATGTAAATAGAACGCTTTTGATTGTTTTAAGCTATATTGGAAAACAGGTTGTGATAATTTGTGAGGATGTTACCAGCATTCTTACTTAAGAAATATTCTACGTTTTTTTCAAACTTTCCACTATAGTAATGGGTGGTTTTCATACACCTGAGTTTTTCAATTTTGTAAATAATAGGAATAATGTACTAGGTAGTAGGTAGGTTTTATAAAAAAGAACGAACAAGCTACAAAATTGTTGCTCCCAAAGCACTGTACATAGGTAATACGAATTATACATAGGTATAAGTTGTAATTAGTTATACAAAACATGAGTAAGTCGATTTAGGTATGTATAATCGGACTAGTTTCCGTTTTAGCATTTTATAAGCTTAATATAAATGATGCTGCTGTATTAAGGTAAAAAGTAACAAATAAGCTAAGGATGATATTTTATGCAAAGAAAATATAATATAGGTTTGCACTTAACTTGACTTAACAAGTACATTTCAAACTAAAAAAAACTAATCTGTGTATTGGCAAGTAACAATAATTAATTATGCTTCTCAAAAATTACAATGTGACGTTTTTATACTTTATACATATACATACTTATTTCTGGTTGCAATAAGGTTGCAAATACTTTGAACTTACATTTCGAGACAATTATATTATACTGGATCTAAATTGAATGTGATAATAATTTGGCTTTACATAATATGCATAGGAAACACATAAACTGATGTAAATTCATGCGTTACAATTAGTTAGTTGTTAAAATTACAAAGTGAACCGGTCATTCTGTATAGAATTGAACTGGTCCATATATATTTCAAGGTGTATGGTATCGAATTACGAAAAATGATTTGGATTGTGTTAGTGAGTAGGTATGACTATGATTACTGAGAAGCAGACTAGTCAATCACTCTATTGCACCCTCCTCAAATTACATACAGGTCTGTATAATATAATCACGATAAATAATTCAAATTAGCCTGTATCGAGTTTCTCAGTTGAAAGATCCCGACAAATTGCAAATGTATTAATTAATTCAGTCTGCCAGTACAAAATGTGAGAAGTGCAACCTTAACACTTACCTGCCTTCATGTCATAAAAAATTGCATACATTAATATCAGGAATGTGATCCACACATTTTATTTTTATTTTTCCACACATTATTGTACCTTTAGAACAATTCTTCACACATACAAGTCTTGCTTTCATTTTAATGCAATAAAATTCGCTGGTAGAGTACTAGAGACAGACATTTTAATGTAATTTACAGTTGCAACGCATAATATACAAATTTTCAGTGGAAAATGTACCGGAAAAGGAATCACGGTTAAATTATCCATTAGACTTGTATCCTTGTATCAATTCCAACAAAACTAATACTAATAGTAAAAGTATAGCACAAAGTACGCCTACTCCTGTATAGAGAAACAAAAAATTACTTTAAAACTTATACCTTTAAAAACCACATCCACATTAATTTCCCTTGTTCGTGTTCGTCCACACTATGATTTTTCATTTACCAGATTTAAATGCTACCAGTACAAATTCGCATGAAGAGTGTAACAAAGAGAATACAAGTAGTGGTAGTTGTTGTCAATAATTTATTTAGAGCAGATTGAAAGTACCTGTCAGTTGTTTTGGCACTTTGGTAATTACGCAAACACGAATTTGCATTAAATACTATATCTTGTTAACCAAGGACCATAATAATAATCTATATGTAATCTTTTGACTCGAGTTCACTATACCGACACTCTAAACACTTCACTTGCTCATTCCACATACAACAATGCATTATTGTGCACACAATACAGCAAAAACGGCAATCAAAAGCACAGAGCTATTGAATACAATACACAATACTCGTTCAGAAAGAGAGAGAGATGCGTTCCTTGTATGTGTATGTGCCTGATTGACTGAGAATGTGTATTACCATAAGCTTAGCAAAACTTTACCTATCAATCGTATCTATTTAGCCGATCTGACTACATGAAATCCAATCTGCTTTGTTAACCCTGTCTGTAGCAGTAGTAGTAATAGTACACGTACAGTGTGTATAGTTAACTATTCAAATTGATTGCAAACTTAATCTAATTTACAAGACAGGTGCTAAGATTGCATTTCTCGTTAGGAGAAGACGAACAAAAGAACGAAAACCTTTGTACTCTTTATACAGAAGAAAGAGAATTATATATACATCTTTTGCTATTAGTACTACTACAAGGAGGAGCCGAATTCAAATCATTACATTGTACACAACAAGGGAATTAGCACTTCTTGCGTCAGGGGAATTAGAAAAAATACAATTAGAATTTGCTCGTTATTACTTATGTACTTATAGGAATAACCTACACACGGGTTAAGGCACTTTGATGTATTCACACTCATTTTTTTCTCCACCAGCCTTAATATGTCCGATGAACATCTCACCCGTATTAGTATAGCTACTACTATAGACAATGTAATTTTTCTACAGTAGAGAAATATTTTGCAAACACAAATTATTTATTGGGTTTACTTATTTATAAAGCTTAACCACGTTGTTATACTAGTTTATTATGCCTATAAATTTCGTACATGTGTATTTTATCTGTAATGTTTGTCTTGTCGAGAAAAAAAGAATAGGTAGAGATACCATGTAGATATATACATACAGAAAAAAAGAAAAGTGTTTATAAGGACATGTGCTTATCTGTATAAATAATATTACAATGGAAAAGTGAACTCGCAGTATCAATACAGGTGGCAATTTATGATTGGGAAAAGAATGTGTGAATTGGAAGGTTGTGTTGTTTGACACGTAGTGTGGTAATGTCAAGACATGACATTAAAATGTCCAAGAAAGGGATGTGAACATTTGCACAAAGTCCAATTTCGCGTGTGGAACTGAAGCTTAAGTGTTTTGAATCATGATGAGTGTGTATAGACATAAAGTGTATAACATACATCATTTAGTTTACACTATATGGTCGTGCATTGAAAATGAATGAAATAAATAAAATAGATGGTTTTCTCCTTACCTTGTCATGTCTTGAACGTCCTGTCTGTCGAGTCGTCCCTCCCATTTCACTACTTACTTCAACAAAGTTCGTCCCATTCAATTTCCTCATATATAGGAGTATACAGACAGTAGTAGGTTCAGACAGAGTTACATTAGCTGTAATACACTTGTGTGTTTCAGTATTGCTGTTTCTTGTCTTTAGACTGCACTTATATAGAGACATTACACAAAAGACTGTTTTACCATCAACCATAAAGCAAATAACTGCAAAAGAACAATTGCAGTTCGTCCTATTTATTTTAGGAGGACCTGCCTAGATTTTTACAGATAAGGAAGGGCTTAGCAATAGATTATTTATGTATTACGTATTTTATTGCTTGAATTCTCATGTCAACATTGTCATTGTATATTTAATTTGTAACGTAATTGGAAATCCAAGTACCTCGTGCATTCTGCTGCTGATGCTACTCTACTAAAGAGGAAAATGCATAGAAAACTAAATGTATATACAGCAAAAAACAACAGAAACAGTATAGGTTAAAGACAAGTAGAAATTGCAATGACTTTTGTAGTGTATGTAGTATTTTACAGTGGAGGAAATCCAATCTGTTGGAATAATTCCTGTGGTCGTATCTTTCTTAGCTTTCTTTCTTCGTGTCTGTCATTTTGTACCCGATTTTCTCACAAGTGTATGTATATATAAAGGAAGACATTGCATGACATGCCAAATAGCCAAAGAAAAAACGATTGTCGTAGTCATAAGATTACGTTTGCAATGCAATTGTCCCTGTGCCCTACTCCAGGACCATTAACTCTACGCAAATCACGTCGCAGACAAATACACACGAGTCAACGACGACAATCATCACAACAATTTAACAAAGCCAGCAAAGTATTATTTTCCACTTAGGAATCTCCCTGTAG
>JABASD010001370.1:18281-41626 GCA_019776165.1 Pogonognathellus flavescens
AGTAGACAAATCTCTTTTAAGCGATAAATACTACACACAATACAGTTAACCCCTATATATACAGATCATACATTACCACTACTACAGATTACCGACTATTTGTATACACTTACCTATGTACTACACTTGTATGTACACAAATAGTACAATGTACTTTTTATTACCTATATCATACCTAGTAGTAGTAGTAGTAGCTGTATACAATTCATTATTATTAGTTCAATAACATTTTCCTCGTACAATCTGTTAATCTCTTATCAGGATGATCTGTGACTGATTTTCTTTTGCATACCTGTTTTACAAATAGAAATTAAAAACTAGGCAAGTTGTTCTCACACTTACAATTGTAACTCCCGTCCTAATACGTGTACATACACACTTACACACATTTATATACTCTAATACGTCAATTTCCCTCTTAGACTCATAAAACAAGAAATGACTGTTATTGTGTGTACACAACAAAGTACTTATTATTATCGACAGTATTTATTGGCAATCACAAAGCACATGGATGATCATCACAGTAGTAACATCATACAATTCAGAATATTCTACTGGTATTGCCATTCACTTATTGCTCCTGGTTTGGTTTGTCAAGTTTTTTATACTACTACTACTATATGTAATAATATACCTACTTAAGATCTAACTATATAGATACATATACTTATATACATATATAAAATAACATTTAATGTATATGTATGTCTATATGGTACAGTAGTAGATTACATTACATGTACTAGTGGTATTGTCTATTGGTAAAGTCAATACAATTGCCATGAGCCAAGACAAGAGCCAAAAGTAATGCAACGAGGGATGAGGCTTGTATAGAACGTTGCAGAAGTATCTCAGGCAAGTTGTGCTTTATAAAACATGTAGAAGAAGAAGAAGAAGAGAATAAAGAGAGGCACAGACAGACCTAGAGAGAGACACACACACAAATACATGGAAGATACACAGAAGGAACAAAACGGAGCAACCCCATGCCAGTAAACATGTTCATGATGATGACGGTGTGGAGAGCTCGTCTCTTCTCTCACTTGACTCGTTGGACTTCACCGAGGAAGTTGTTTGGTTGAATTTCTTGGCTGTGTCAGTCTTTTCCCGTCGTCTCATGATCCCAGAATTTCCACACAATTTTACAAGTAGTTAAATCCTACAACGTAAAACGTATCGCATCACACGCATATAAATACCAAGGCGCATACTGTACACTTTACAGACAAACACCGAAAGAAACGTGCGAGGATTTGCATTTTTCATTTACTACTACGCTACGTTCTGCCTGAGTTGTAATTTTACTATTTCCGCTGTAGGATTGTGATCTGTGTAATAGTTAAGAATATTTCCTAGTATTGCAAGTGTATATATATGTAGGTACTGTGTGTAAATACTACATACACACCTAAGGCACATTAGTTTACTTACTGGTTTAAAGTTATAGGAAGAAACATCAACATTGGTGTGTGTAAAAAAACTTTTGCGAGTTTATTTTGTTTCGTTTGAGTTCTTTTTGATTTGCCATCAAACCCATCACCACAGATAATTTATACTGCGAGAGATTTTTACGATAAAGTGAATGTTGAATTTGTCTGGTTGAATGAAAATGTATTTAGCTCTCTCGTGGTAGAAGTACCAGTAGTACAGTTACGATATTTATTAGGGCTTTTTCAGAAGCATCCCAGGAAGAAGAGAGAATTATTCTCTATTTACATTGATTTATACGTGTTTACACTGTTTCTCATTCAGTTTCGTGCGGAAGAATTTACATCATCGCTCTCTTCATACAAATACACACAGTTTTAGTGTGTGTGTGTAGAACTATGTAGAAAAACGATCAACACGATCAACCAGAGCGGACAATTTGCCTAGACAAACATTCAAGTGCAAGAAAGCAGAAGAAGTTACAGTTATACTGTGCAAAGAGAATCTTCGGGAGAAATAGTACCACCAGAGAAATATTAGCAAGAGAGAGAAGGACTATTAAAATAAAAAGAAACACAGTCTCTGCTACAAATCGAGATAACAAGCAAAGCACCCGGTAAAAATTCTCCCACTGCAATTGTTACTTACCTCTTCCTGATTTTCTTCTTCAAGACAAGGACTGTTACTTTGCTAAGCATGTGCTGCGAGAATTTAATGTAAGAATCTCTCAGTTTCAACTTCGGCAACTTCAACTCATTACGTTTTCTGACTTGACTCCGTTTGGATTGACAGAAGAACTTAAATTCTCAGCTATAGGCACAGCAACACTTAACTCATTACCAGAAACCCATAGTGATCTTCTCAACTTCTGCGGATGCAAAAATTCTCCACTCTCCTGCTGTTTCAGAAACACTGCTGAAGATTTGACAACCATCATCATCATAGCCACAGAGAGGTTATACACGCTGAGAGTCTACTCTATCTACAACGGTACGTTTTGTGTTTGTAATAATTATAGTCTGCATTCACTCGGAAAATTGTGAACATTACAATTAGCGGAGTCTCTGTAGAAAAAATTCTTTCGGTTTGCCTACTACTACTATTACTATTCTTCTGTGTAAACATCCCGTGCATATAAATACACATGGTTTTTGACACACAAACCTTAAATACACAACACAAGGTTAAGTATTTTAAATAGAGAGTACGCTAAACGTGTGCAGCACATTTCTTTTATTGTCCAAATCTGAGAATCTCGGTATTGTCGAAAATGTTCGAATTGCTACACGCCTATTATGCCATGGTAGTTATTTGTATAGCGTTATTTGTCTGTCTTGTATGTTGCCATTGTCTCAATTTATTCTAGTGTAATTCTCATGTAATTCCATAACATTTTCATATAATAAGATTTTTTGTGCTAAAACAGAGCAGTAACCAAAAATAAATGATTTAAGGAAGTTTTACTTACAGGGAAAATTATACAAAAAATTGCATAAGAAAAACTATTAGATTTTAATGTGGATTGTTTGAATTGACGATGAATCCATTTAAATTACATTAAGCTCGATCTTCATTGTTGAAAGTAGTAGTAAGTAACTTGAAGTCAGATTGCAGTTGAGTGGTACATAAAATAAAGATAAAAGTCAATAACCAATCTAAACCACATGCAATGTATTAGTAAACTAAAAGCAAACGCAACTAATTTTTTTCTTATTGAGCTGTTAAAATTTAAACACTATACATACAACGCATAAAATTCTGTTTGTAAATTGAATTGTTAATTTAGTTTATAGCTTACTTGTATGTAAAAGTCTGGACAGACCATTTCATACAAATACGCATGACATCACAAGCTGTCTCGTATAGAAGGAACAAATCCTATCAAATTCAAATATCATCATAAAATCACAAATAATAATAAAACTATAAACTAAGCTAACCCTTATATACAAATAAAACGGATTATTTTTGTATATAGAATTTAGTAGTAAGTAAAACTTGAGTATTTTGTGTATTGTATATAGAAAGTGGATGAGAGAACACGTAAACCATTAATTTACATTAGTGCTCCAACTAACAAGAACTTCAGTGAGTTAACATGGTACTGCAACTAACCATGTTCGTTCAGTTTGTTTCTTTCTCAGAAGAATTTTAAGTGAGGGATTCCTGATGTGGTAAGAACGTGTAGGTATTATAATGATATGAGACAAGATTGGAAAAGACGGTTGAAGAACAACGGAAAGACTGTTCAGATATGTTTATGTAATGCCATGCAAGCGACATAATAATATATTGCAGTGTCTCCTCGTAAAAAACAGGCAAGCCAATCGAAAATCGAACTTTAGCTCAAGACGCGATTCTCATCAGTGGATCCACCAGGGCGGACCCCAATACAAATCTACAATGCAATTCAATGTACAAGCACTCCAACTCAACTGATACAATTCCAACCAGTAGTAGTGGCAAAATAACTATAGAAATACTAAAGACTATCAAACAAAACCACTACGTAGAATTTATATACCCAAACATTTCACATGCATCTATCTTCCTGTGTATTTCTCTTCAACTATATACCACTCTCTCACCCGTGTCCTACCTAAAACATCTTTAACATCATATGCAATCCATTACTAAACAACAACACACAAAAAATACAAACTCATTCAAGACTATATAATACATACACACACGTAAACTTGTAACCCAATAGCATAAACAAAAAATTCAAGAATACCATCATCATTGCTATTCTTAACGTTCCTACTGAAGTACTACTCTACTCCAGAACTAATACCACCTAAAGAAAAACAAACGAAAACGGTAGAAAGAGTAATATAAATATCAGTACTGCATACAAATCTATGTGTAAAAATCTACGAAAAGTTCAACAAACGTTTTATAATATAATGCATAAAAATCTACGCGTGAAATTGAAATTTTCTACATAGAAACGTTAAACAAGCATTATAGACTTTAGTATTTCAATTATACAAATCTATGTGTAGATATTTACAACTTCTATATAATGTAGAAAAGTTAAACGAGTATTTTAGGCTTTAGTATTTAAATTACAAACAAATCTAGCTATGTGTTAAAAATTTAAAACTTCTATATAGAAAAGTGAAATAATCATTTTAGGCTTTAGTATTTAAATTACATAAAAATCTGTCTAAAAGTATAAGTCTTCCATATAGAAAATTTAAACAAGAATTTTAAGGTTTAGTTTTAGTATATAGGTAAACCTTTATTACATACAAATCTATATGTAAAAATTTAAAACTTCAATACAGAAACGTTACACAAGTATTATAGACTTTAGTATTTCAATTATATACAAATCCATGTGTAAAAATTTAAAACTTCAACATAGAAAAGTTAACCAAACATTTTAGGCTTTGTAATCATTACAATATTACTAAAAGGTTAAGTATATTTATGCGTATGTGTATGGTAAACACTTTTAAAAATGAAGCAAGCCATCATTTTCATTAGAGAGAAGGCTTGGCTTCTGCTAAAGTACTTTTACATATGTGTACTTATTGTATTGAAGCATGGAAGGCATATTAATTATTGAGTTGAAGATTTTTTGTGTATATATAGCTTAGGGTTAGCTACTTGGAGATGAATGTTCATTTTGTGTGTATACACATTGAGACTCACCTACATACATGGAGATGAGATGACGAGTAGGGATGAATTTAAATGGATCAGGGTAGAGGATCTTTGAAGACGTAGGAGAAGTGAACGTGAACTCAAAGTGAACTATTTATATTTTATATTGTGTGTTATCAAACGAGTGCATCTGCACTGTGTACAAGGCAGGACTTATGGTATTACGCAATGAGATGGTTAATGATAGCTAATTTACTCACACACAGCTCTTCTACAAATATATACCAATAGATAATTTCCTTCCTACATTATTACTATCATACCACTACTATGGCTGCTATATATAAACACAAAGCTCTGCTAAAGGGGAAAAATGCCAATGTTATTGATAAATGGAATAGGTACGTCTTGGATCGTGATGATGATGTATTGTATAATGTATGTGTCCTTATTAAGTTCATCATTATGTATTATAGATAGCTAAATATGTGACTCCATGCATTTTACACACAGGTAATTGTGTACAAATTGGCTTTACATGGTAAGACACGTTGAATTATCTATTTAAAATTCAGGATTAGTATTTTGGCTGTGGTTGCAGACTTGCAGAGTGTTGTGTGTGGTTGGATTTTGCTCTGCGTGTTGAAAAGAGTAAGCTTAACTTGTCCGATGTGAGATGAGTGATGTTTTGCATGTGTAAAAACTCACAATATATTATATTGTAACGCTATAAGCAAATTTTCTTGTATTCAATTCACAATTGAGCAACACTGCCATATAAGATCAAAGCAACCTGTGTAAAAAGAAGTTAAGGCATGCAACTACCTGTGTGATGCCTGTGCGTGCCTAGCCTATAGCTTAAACTATTAAACAACCAAAATTTGTTGTAGTCATGTACCAATAGTTACGTCTGTATATTTTTATTTTATATAGACACCTTCGGGTTGAAAGAAATAATTAGGGTTCTGCTGCTCCTGTGTGTAGAATTTAACACGTCAAATACATTGAGGAATAAAATTACAAAGAAAGTTATACAGTCTGTATTGATTTTCTTCATTAGGTTAAAGTTTAAAAAACAAGTGGAGTAATTTCGATTGTGATTTCCCATGGAATTGTTAGCGTGCTGCGGTATTTAATGAATTAAGTTCAGTTTTAAAATAATGTTGAAGTTAATTTCAATCAGATACAACAATGTTCCGCTACCGCAGTTAGCAAAATTAAAAATAAGGTGATTCGTGTAAAAATAAAAATAATATAAGGTGAATTGAGATTTTGCCCGTATAGAATTACAAATTATATAGAAGTGTAGTTAGTGAAAGCTGTAAAGTTTGTGTTGACTAAAGAAAACAAATTACCAACCGCGATAAGAAAAGTTATGAAAAAGTATGAAAAGTCATAGCGAAGTATACTGGGAAAGATTTTGTGATGCATCGTATTGTATTTGTAAGTATAAGTTGAGATTTAGTTTGTGCTATTTTTAGTGCATTGATGTTATGAATCGCATAAAAATGGCAGAATCGACTGAAGCAACGAAAGTGAATGTAAAAACTGTTTTATCTTCACGGAGACGAGTTTCTTTCCAGTTTCTTTCTACTCTAATCATAAGTTGCAGATAATATTATAAGGAAGTTCAATATTTGTATGAACATTTTTATGACACAACGAGAACCAAACATGTTTACGAGTTTTTTCACGATTCGTCTCAAACTATATAAAACTACGCATTGAGCTGCACTACAGATACTGCTATTCAAGAATTAGGTTTAGTATTATACAATCTACTACATACATTCATGTGCTTGTTAAAAATATTTTATGCAATGCATACTTAACAACATATTGCATACAAGTGCATCCATACTGCACAAATTCACAATGCTGCCAGAATATTAGCAATTTCGTCAAAATTCAAATTCTCGGCTCTTACGCTTCTTACGTGAACAATTTTGATGTTTAAGTCATGATCTGCAAAACGAATGTGACTCTATGTAAAAAAGGCAAACATTTATGAATTTACATTTCTTGTGTATGAATGACAAGAGATTTTGAGAAAAACGAGTTAATTGTTACCGACACGAACTTCTAAGAAGCCTTAGGTATATAAACTGTCAATCCTTGCCAAAACATCTTTAGAATAGCTAAAACGAAAGCCGAAAAAAATTGCACTTCAAAATGACAGGAAGAAAAGAGACGACTGAGATACACCCGCACTCCTCCTCTTCAGAATTAGCCAAGACAAACGAATTACAATAAATGTCTGTAAAACACAGTAGTAAGTTAAGTAAGCAAAGGATTGTGTTTCTCGTACTCAAAGATGTGAATTGACTCCTACTGTGTGTGTCTATGCCTTTTACTACTACAAGTCAGCTTAATCATTTGACAGACAGACGTATAAAGTCTAAAGACATAAGACTACTTCCTATAATACTACTCGACGAAAGCAACATCATGAGAAATCCTCAGCGTACTTATGTACATGTCCGCCTGTCTTATAAAATCCACAATAATATTTAGCTTATAGTCCCTACCTACACAAAATCACAAAACACAACTTTTCCTACACTTATATTCCTTCATGACCAACATGAAACATCGTCATCATCATTTTCGTGAAAATTATACGAAAAAATCGCTGTAACCGACAGAAAATCCTCGTCTAGGCTTTATCTTTACGTAACAATATCGTTCAGACACACATACACTTAACAAGTTGACAGATTTGATTGTAAGCAAGAAGAAACACATCAGAGACAAGTTTAAGTCGAAGAATCATCGTTAAACATTGAACAACAAGCAAAACATGTTGCTGTGTACGGCTGGACCTGGCTTATTTGCTTTTGCTTTTTTCACTTCGAGTAATAATCTTCATGTACTGTTGTAACTCTCTAAGTAAAAAGCAGGAGAGAGACAGAGAGAAAAACGAAACGAAAGCAATCATCTTGCACAGATCATCGTATCACATCAGCCTCTGACTGATCTGACGTGAATGACAGACGGCTCTATGTGGGGTAACAATCTAACAATTCTCAACCCTTGTCATCCACCACTACTATGTACTTTTACTACTTATAATATCAAATACTATATGGATGTACCTAATACCTATATATATACAATATTTCATACTTTATATAATCACTATATAATTCTTTTAATTCTATTTCCTCTATATGTTATTCCGCATTGGTTCATCCTCACTCACCATTTCCACACTCACACAGCACTTCCAATCAAATCGAATCATTCTAATATACTATAAATCCTCTCTCACATACTTTGCCATGGAATGGGATAATACTTTTGCTTTTGCTCCAATAATTCAGCACCATAAACGTAAACATCAAGCTAACCACTTGTCACACATAGCTTGGTAGTGTGTAAACCATTTGCTTATACAAAAAATATGTAAGTATACACTTACATATACTCCAATACTTTTTATATGAGTATTAACGGTATTAACGCACAAAAATTCAATATCGTGTTATGTATGTACAAGCAAACGCGTAACTAGGATTACAATTTAGGGGGAGTCATTTCAAGCCAATATAAACTATCAGATTGGCAATTTCGAGAAAAAACTTGACCAAAAATGCATTTCACTTTTCGGATTTTTTGGTGACAAATGTAAAAATTTTGACTTTTTCGATGGAAATTGCAAAAATTAAGCAGGAATGCAAAATTTTCGGTATTTTTTGATGACAAACATTGTGCTTTTGACGTTTTTGCTTGTAAATTGCAAAAATAAACCAAAGATGCAAACTTTTCGGGATTTTCTTTTGACAAATTTTGTACTTTTTGACTTGTTTCGTTGTAAATTGCAAAAATATCACGTGCTAGCTTAAAAACTTGGAAGGGGGTGTTCGGGCACCCCCTCTAAATACGCCATTATGGATATTGTATGTGTATATTGAACTGTACAAGATGTATAGGTATACATGAAGAAAATCTATATAGGATTGTACTTAAAAAGGCACCGGGCTATTTATCTCTGTGTATTTCTCTGGCTCTTTGTGGCTTTGACGATGAGTGACAGACGGCTCAGTGCAAAAAGTCGTGTGCAAGCCTTTTTGCGTTCATTATCATTCACTCAAGTCGAAATCAAGTTTATTTTATTTCATTATGAAAGCACAGAAGCGACTTGTACAGTCTGAGTGGTGTTTAGTCGTTGATGCTTAAACTATAGCCTTTTAGACACAGAGAGAGCAATTCATTATTTAATCATTTTCCGCCGACCTTTAATTCAAATAATCATTTTAATTGAATCTTCCTTTTGACATCCTTTGCGTTTGTCATGTCAAAGTTTTGCTTTACGTACTACCGCACAGTTCACAGATTCACTTTCTTCCACAACCATCAGCCACTCCATGCACTCACTCAGTCAGGAGTAATTCAACTCTATCATAACAAACTCAGTTTATTATCAATTCTATCTATACAAATGTAATTATCATTATTATATACAGGCAACTGGAGTGGAGTATAATGAAATTAGTATCTGATGCAGGAAGTACCAGAATTACAAGTTTGTCTATTACTACATACACACACGCAATGTAAATACAAGTATATAGTATCTGTGGTACCTATACACAAGATAGGTTGAAAATATTATTAAATTATTACGCTGTGTCTATATGGAGTCTTAAGATGCATAATACAAGTACAGTTTGGTTTGGAATTGCTGTATATAGCTGTAGCTGTTGTATTTGTGGGGGAATGTTGCAGACAGTGGGAAAATGTTGTTGTATACGCAGGAGGTATTTATATTTGGCCGACATTTCCATTTGTACTGGTGATTTTGCACACACATACACATAGTAATTCATTCTGTTCAAACCAAATGCATCCCACATCTCCAATTTTGCAAAACTGCACTTCATTTCGTTTTCACTCCGTCACTCAACTTGTAAATCTCTCATTCATGCAAATAAAACTTGTTGACTTGATTTGACTTGCATTAAATTGCATTTAATTTCCTTGATAGACATCTGTCCCTTCATAATAATAATGTCTGTATGGAATAATCTCTTGTAAGACTCTGCTCTGTTTATACAAATATACATTACGGCTTTCTTAAAGCCACACACACAGACACACCCCATACAGAGTTAATGTTGCGTATGTTCTACTATAGCTACCTCAATAGGAAATACGAACAGAGTTCAATAACTTAAAAAAGTAATCATATTATTACTGTATTAAAAAATTACAGTATAAGTTGCTTTATAATGTAAAGATCAGTAAGGTTGTATTAGTAGAGCTTATATATTTGGTAAGTATATAGTATAAGGAACAAGTTTGATGGAAGATGCATTGTATATGTGTTTGTAGAAAAATTCCAGGCTTGACAGGTTAAATTGTTGACGTGAATAAAAGGATGAGTCAGATTTTATTTTTGTATTAGTACAATACACTGGTGATAATTAGCTTAAATGAAAACGGAGAATGCACTTTGCTTTATTACGCATTCAAAACAAACTTATCAACACTACCACTACTTCTAACTGATTACCAACGAAGAAAAACAAAACAGATTTATCTTTGACTTCATAAAGTAAATAAATGATCCCATATGCATGCAGTAAATAACAATGGCTAATTTATAACAGGAATATACTACTCTCGTATATTATTTCCCTGTAGTAATCTATTCAGACTGCTTTTAAAGGACTGTTATTTGTTTGATGATTTCTTCTGCCATTTATATGCAATGCAAACCTTTTTATACCTTGAGTGCATTGCTCATTAAGATTTATAAGTAGCAGCAGCAATACATTATACAGTAGCATGGTTTACACCATACATTTTCTTTGCACATCAAAAAACAGTTATTTCCATTTGATGCATTTCAAAGTGATTGACTCAAATGGATCTTTTGTACACAAACATTGCATTGATAATTAATTTATCAAAAGCATTAGCACTAATCCAACATAAAGTACTGTAAATACATAGAAATAGTAAAGGAAAATTTTTACAAGCAAAAAGCACTAAATAAGAGATAAAAATGTCATTTTATTTAATTCGTAATCATTCCGGACCAAGTACCTATCTACAGAGAAATAAGTTGATAAATTAATTCCATTAAACAAATTTTTTTGCAAGTGACCACAAACTTTGGTTTTGTAAATTGTCTTCAATATTTTTTACATTTTATGAAGCTGTGGTAATTTAATAGATCGTAACAGAGTAACAGTGCTTAGAATAGTCTAGTCTAGTCACTTCACACATCCTATTTCAATATTTTAATTTACAAACATAATGAGAGTGTAACAACGAAACTTCATCTACTTTTCATAAGATGTACTCTAAGAACAATTTTTATAAGCAAAATTTTTGCAATTGACCACACAGTTTGGTTTTATAAATTTTCCTGTACATTTTTTACATTTAATGGAGCTGTAGTAATTTAGTAATGAGTATTGGTGCATATAGAAGAGTCTAGACGTTTTAAACGTGATGCCATCATGCCATGAGTATGAGATCACATAGGTATCTAGTTATTAGGGATGGACACCCTTTCTTTCAATTTGAATCTTGATTAGCAGAAGTATACTACCTATATATGTAGTACCTATAGTAGGCAAGTCATACTATGAGTATTATTTACATACTATCATATTATTATTATGATATAGACAGTAGTCAGAGGGAGAGAGAGAGCGTGTGGTATGTGCTGTGTATAAAATGGAGAACACACACATGGAAAGATTGGAGAGTAGGTGTAAAAGAAGCGAAACAGTAGGCATAATGTATAATGTTATGATAATAGGTTGTACAAACGAATATTAATGTATTACATAGAGCTGCACAGAGAGAGAGAGAATAAAATTCCATTATTGCATGATTATCATGACTGAATTGAATATTGAACAGTTCTAGGCGTGTGAGGACTGTTGTAATGTAATCAAATTTAATCTTATTTTCCCCCATTAGGAAAAGTTACAGGTTCATTTGGTATTCAGTGGATAAGCCAATAGTAACAACAGACTCAGTCCATAATAGTAGTAATTATTATCGTGTGTGCATCTTGCAGCTTTACTATACCAATACATCATTCACATATACAATAACAATATTATGTATAAACACACACACACAAAGAATAAAAAATACACGAGAATATTATCAATTACATAGTACACCTGTATACACATGAAATCCCTATTCAATCATTTATCAATAAATATAATATACCCTTTAAATACTAATACGAATGCACACAACAACAGGCCAGGACTATAATAACCAAAATTGTTATTTGTTTGTAATTGTATACGCAGAAACACAATGCATACATTTGTAAAGCAATATTTTATATAGGTATACCTATAGTCTATAGTAAAAGGCTATTAGATTCAATAAGGGATTATTGTGGTAAATAATAAACGTTTACGAGTTGTGTTAGGAAATGTGTTTTACATATTTGCCTTGCATTGTCTGATTGTGTCTTTAGTGTTTACAATTTTACAGAGAGATATTGATATAATGATGGTTTAGTAGGTTTAGTTGTGTATGTGGACTGGACCCATATACATACTTAGGAATTATATGATTGATGGGGTGAGCCTGTACTTTATTTATTGGCTGATCATTGTTTGTTTACATGCGAAACTACACTGTCACGCAATCATGTTGTCTTTACTCACGTTTGTTTTTTGTTGCTGACATACTTTTCCATGTCATGTCACTCAACTTGTCACGTCCTTCTCGCCTATCAATACACACACCTAATACATATAGTATTTCGTCATAATTGGTTAAGGAAAACTTAAATCGGGATTTTTAAACATAATTTTACTACTCTTTTGTTAAAAGAAATAAATTGGGATCTTTTTTTATCTTTTGCGTTAAAATATGCCACTTGGGACATTTAAGTAAATTTTCTGAAAATCTAGTGTATTCAAAACAGATAGATCAACATTCGGATCAGTTATTTAAAATTGATGTTCATTTGTGAATTTTAAGAATTGTTGTGGTATACGAATTTTTTGTTCTATATATCTGCACAACGATTAAGCCATAAAAATTGCACGCATATAAAAAGTGCCTAGAAATTTCCTTAAAACGAGAACATTTTTATAAGGTGCTAATTTTATGATTATTTCATGCCGACAAAATGGCAATCAAGATAAAGTAAAACTGATTTGGTTTTAAGCTGTTCCTTTTTCGGAATTTTATTATAGAGACACACAAGAACAAGAGTTTAGTATTTCTCTTCATTTTTTACAACCGTGATGATTCCCATAAGAAACTTTACATATTACTAATACGAATTTCATTTGCATGCGGTATTACACACGTCGTGTACTCTTGGGTGGTTTTTTATGTGAATTATTGTATATGCGTGTTGCTTATCCTTGGCTTATTGAACTATATTTCTACAGATGAAAGTATTTTAGCAGACACCAAATACAATTGCATCAGTGAAATCGTAAAATCATGAAATGTTTTTTATCCAAAGTAAAATGCAAGACTACGATTATTGGGTTAGGTTAAAACTAGGTAAGTAAGTAAGCAAAGTCCATGTTGTATCTGTCAGTATTTACAAGTTGTACATGTAGAGCAAAGTTTATACATGACACAATATGTACCTATGTACTTGAGGACTAAAATTAATTTGGTCTACTGATCTCGTTTTAGCCAAAGTGAAAAAGCGTACTATTGGAGAATAAAATAATCTATCTTTCTGCACGTAGTACATTCACAAAGGTATTTTACAGATATTTCCCTGTGAAAATGTAAATTAGGAAAAAATCACGTTTCCCATTATCTAAAATGCATTTTCTGCATTTCTTCCTAGGTCCAAATTACCCCGGAACATTGTATAGTGATTTATTTCTTCGAAAGCTTTGTTTAAATTGATACTGCGTCTGAAAATGCGCAAATGCCTGTGAAAAAGCTATTAAAGCCACGTTGAAGACATTAATTTTGGAAATACATTTCTAAAAAAGAGTGTGTGTTACATACAGACACCCTGCACGCATTATACAGTCTATAAAAATCTAAAGTGGCTACCCTCGCTCTCAATATGATCAAATTTCTAACTCAGTGACTTGAAAACGAAAACAACTCAAATCATTTACGAATGCGAAGTGACAGTGTCAAAGCAATGTTTTAGAAGTCTAAAGTGTCTATATAGAGGTCTCGTATGTATTTGTAACTTTGTAAGTAGTAAAAAAGAATCTTATATAATATCGAAGCTGCTACCACTTCTTTTACATCTTGCACCCTCACAAGTACATTTGTCTTGTTTTCTGTCAGTCGTTTTGGCCTATTGCCCTACACTCAATTCCAAATCTATCGAGAATCGCCTTATCTTTATTTCTTTACCGTAGCTTATTCCAGTTTACCAATACTTAAAAGATAATAAGCTCTGACTTCTTATCTGTATTACGCAAAAATAACAATAAAAATACACTACATAAGCATTACTCTATTAACGTACAACGCAGTATTTCATATTATATATTGCACTAATAAGTCATAAAATAATACTTATGTAATACTTATAGGTAATCCTGTACAGATAATGATTGATTTAAAAAAATGAAAAGTATATTAGCATATATTATACGTAAACTTGAATAGTATAGCCTATAAATATATATAGGAGTATACAATATTCAATATATAATCAAAATCATGAAACATGGCACCTGTTCTTATATAACGGACTTGTCTACAAGGAAATTCAATTAATAATAATAATAATAGACAGCCAAAAAATTATGGTCGAGCAAAAAATACCTACTGAATTCACACACTCACTAGTAATGACAAAATAGCATGCAAATCTTATGGCAGAGATAAAAAGTCAAGTTCTATCATTATCACTCAATTTTCTTATCTCATTACTACCACACACCGCACCACAAGAAATCATTGCAGTAATTATTTCCATTTATTAGACTTGTACATATTCTTCTAATGCGTGTGTCTATTCCACTTCTGTGTCAAATATTTTATGCAAAGTGATTTTTAAAATAAAAGGTTGTTGTTTTTCCCTCTGCCCATGTGCTTAATGCACCGTGCACATTCTACACAGTGGCAAAATGGTTGTAAGTCATTAAAAAGTTTGTGGATATACTAATTACTTAGATAACATTGTATACACTGCGTATACTACTTAGCAAGTCACAGTGGGCTGCCAAGTCAGGGTGAAACAGTAAAAAAGAAAAGTTAGAAGCAGAAAGACGCAGACACTCATTAGAAATAAATTCGCGTCTCATTCATTGCGAAATTAATCTGTGAGTAGTCAAATTACATTTGAGCTTTGGAGGTCGCCCGTCAAATTTATATGACTGTCAGAGTGTGTAATGCTCTTTCGTTTGGCCCGATGATGCTGATGAAAATCATGATGATGGCTTGGTGTGAAATTAATAAAGAAATTATGTATACAACACACAGAATGAAAATATACATTATAAACACACTCACAGATGAATTGTGAGTAGCCACAACAGCCAGGCACACTTCTCTTAACTACTTTAGTTTCCTTTTGCCATAGTAGTTTATTTTGTATGTGTAGTGTGTGTGGTGTCTGCATTTTAATGGGAAACGGGAATGGAATTACATAATGCAGCCTGTCTTCTGAATTATCTGCAAAGAAAATTTAAGAACAGACTACAGATGTTTAATATATTTTACATAACTTGATTACATACAGAGCTATAATACCATACGACTTGACTTGTGACTTGTACTTTTATTTTCTTCAGAGACTATAGTACACGCATAAGTACTACAATACAATTCAGAGTATAAAAAGTATAAGTAATCACTCACAGTTAGATTTAGAGTGTTATACAGATATATAGGGGATTTTTGTGTATAGATTTGGTTTAAGTGTATTATAATATTGTATAAAGTGTACTGAGACAAATGGGTTGGTCTCCTCCAATGAAAGAAAGAAGAAAAATACATCTGTGAATTAAATTGGCATAATTTTTCATTCGAGTGTGGAGCATTTATTGAAATTATGTTTGTAAAAAACCCGATGTCAGGCCAAACTGATTCATTAGCTGCTCAAACAAGTTCAGACTCATGCTGCTGAACTCTTTCACAGGATGGATGAACGCTACTAAATGAAAACTGAACTTAAAGACAACACACACGGCTCAATATGTGGCATTTGCGTCAAATCCCATCACACACACACAGAGATACAGATATGCAAAGAAAATACAAGGAATGATATTTGTAGTACTAACACAACATCAAGTCGACAACTTCACAAACATTTTTCTGCTTTGATTCAAATCTTAAATCTCTTTGCAAGTTTCCATTCGCCTCCAAATGCCCCTTGGCGACTTAAACTTACAATCATGAGTTCAAACTTATTTCTGAATAGACCAGCTCGATTGTATCACTCGCAAAACGCAAACAATATACAACTATTTTCGGTTTAGTGTGGCAAAACAAGTATTGTGCACTATTGCATGTAAATAAAACTAGTATATTATTATTAGCAACAGTTTGAAAAAATTTCTCGTGTATATATGCATAGTTTGTTTTTATTACTTACACTTACAAGTATTTCATAACATGCACGTGTTGCACTGCACTGGTTTGCTTGTTATAGCAGTTTAACACGTTTCCCATATATTTGTCATACAAAATTCTATTCTTTTCTCAAAAAAATTCATTTTGTGCTAATATTTTGTATAAAAGAGACGTTTGACCCTTTAGATTACAAATTACAAACCAGAAAGGAGTGAAGTATCTGTGTTATAAATACTTAATCACTTTTATGAGTCGACGATATTATTTTAACTTCGGTGAAAGAATAATACAATTTGTCATGAGATTCTGCATTCCGCAATTCCCGAAATGTTTTTCTGACCGATCGTCCAGTCTCATCCGATTAAAATTTTATTTTGTGACATATTTATCAGTGTAATAAATCCTACCGAATATTTTTACCTCTTTTGTCGTGTTTAAAAATTCTGAGTGAACGCATTACCTAATGTATAATAATTTCCCAGCTAAAGCACCTATAATATGTAGTACCTATATACACTTAGGACTCATGAGAACCCTTACTATACATATTGGAAGTTTTTACGTCTTTAAGTTTGTCAGTGTGGACTTGACTGTCAAAATTTATGTTTTTACAACAACATGGATATAGGCAGTGTGAAGAGCTTGAAAAAGTTTTTATTCTCTCTCCTTATAAACAGACCATAAAGAAATGCAAGTCAAGTAAATATGAAATATTCATGCAAGTTTTTTCTGTTTTCTTCTTGGGCGTTATCCTATCAGTATTAGTAGTAGTGTGGTTGCATCTCAACAACCCATCTCTCTCTCTCTATAAACACTGCAACATATATCCAGCATTATTATTTTCTCCTTTTATCTTATAAACTCTCTCAGATCTTATTTCATTTCCCTATATAAATTACGCACACTATATAGTGCTGTATATACAAGTGGAAGTATACAGCATATAGCATATCGGTCTTTATTATATGGTCCATTAAGTAGGTACTGCATTCATTCGTGTCGTCGTGATATAAAGGATGAACTGCGGAAGATGATGAGATAGAAGATTGTCCGTATTATTGTACTACTACTACTACTATTACTACTACAACTACTTCTAGGTCTCTGGTAAAACAACATCGCTTTATAATGTTATACCAACAAAGTTTTACAAGTAGTGAGTCTTGTATTATTCACAACAACAACAAGCGTGTAGTATTTAGTTAGTTAGAAAGGTTGACTAGTTTATTGTTTATGTTGAATTGTCTGTTGTGTGTATATATTCCACAGTGAAACTTCTCACAACATCATTGACTTGTAATTTCTACGTAGAAAACTTTTAAACAGCTTATTATAAAGCTATAGCACACATTATGGGTATGGTGTAGTGTTGTATATTACAGAGGGAAAAAGTTAAGTGGTTTACTTTTCTTTACACATGCATTCTGCTGGTGATAGAAGATATACAATGTGCAGTAAGCACTTAATTCGTATGTTGTGTGTGCGTATTAGCTTTTACATATTGGTAAACAAGAAAAATTCTTAAACAAACAAAGCAGCAGCTTCTTTACCTAATAAAATAAAGAAAGCACGTGAATGCCTAAGTGTATGATTATAAAGTGGAGTTGTGTGTAGGCATGAATGAAAATATATAAAGAGAGAGACTGTGGCGGCTTCTTCTCGTCAATTTCTCTATGTGTAACCAAAACAAAGCCAAAAGAGATTCAATCTGTTCTTAAATCTTCAGTCTTGACTACTACATGCTGAATCACATGGAGTCTGTCTCATAAATACGTTAGTTCCAAGCTACAAACTCTCGGGATTCTGCCAGTTTCTCGCTTTATCTACTTAAAACACAACTGCAACATTTTGTCTTCATCTCTCGTAGATTTTATACTAATACTCTTCTTATTTCTTCTGTGAAGTGGAACTCTCTATAGGAGAAATCGTTTAGAAATATTCTTATCGTATGGAATTCCATATATCTTGTAAATATATGTATGGAGGAAATTGTGATACTATACGGAGGAACGTTTAGTTTGTAAGTAAAGATAATAATATGATATAGGACTCATTGTGTTTTTTGATTGCATTGCAATTTTCTGCGGGATACGCATTCGTATATCTATACAGATAAAATCTGTTTTTAACTTGGAAATTATACAGTAAACTAATTTTTGTGCACATAGAATTTTTTCGAGAATTTTGCACGTATATATGGTACTAGTATATTATATTGTGTAGGTATTGCTAGTAGTATATGCTTTGGAAACAGGATCTTTGTGTGTATTTCATTTGACTGTGACAGAAACGTCGTTATCCTCGTATAAGAGTCTACAGCATAAGATGTATGTATAAGAAAGAGTATTATTGTGTAGGAAAACTTTAGATATCCATTAAGATTAGGGAAATACCGTTGGAGAAGTGATGTGTGAGTATAGAAGTCAGATATTATTATTATTACCAGTTTAACATACATATAGACAACATAATAGTGTCAAGTCGATCGATAGATTAGTTGACAGACAACCCAAGACAGGACAACAGACTCTCTTCTTCTTTTTCTTCTTTTGACTACCAGACCAGACTCGAGAGACTCCACAGACATTCTTCATTATAGATTTCAGTGTGTAATTGCTGTAAGTCAGCCTCACATTACAGAACATGTAACTATCCAATAAAGACAATCAAATCAACTCTTATCACAATTCCATCAGGTTATTGTCATGTCCACAAACATCTTCTGACTTTCAGACTCAGCTTGCATTCCACTTTTCAAATTTACACACATTAGGCCGATGTGCAGATGTCAAATGCATTTTTACATGTTTCAACTTTTAAAATTTGTCATTCATCCATTCATCTCTTCGCTGACATCAAGAATTTCATTTTTCCTTGTCTCAAACTGTAATGTGCTTATAAAAAATTAATATTCAGCTTGTAATTTGTAACGATTGTGTCTCCTATCAGATCAGTGTGGGATTTTCTCAATTTCCTTGTAATTCACCTGCTTCATTAAAATGAACTTTCTTCAATACATAGAAATAATCTCTTATACATTCTGTAAGAAGTTATTAATTATGTTCAAATTAATGCAAACATTTTTTATTACTTTGTACTTGCCAAAATTCCTTTAACCTAAGGCTTGTAGCTACAGAATTGAACTTTCATTCATCAATTATTTATTTAATTAAGAGAATTAAGAATTAATACAGTACATTAGAAATTAGATTTCCATTCATACTAATCTAAGTTGTCTACACCTGAATGACATGACGAAAATTTGCAGCAGAATGTAACAGACTATCTACAATTATTGAATGACATGGAAAATCAAGTTTTATCACATTTATGCACACAGCGCTGAAAGAAGACGTTATTGTCAGAAAAGAGGAAAAAATATTCATCTCATTGTGTGCTGCATGCAAGTTTCTTGATGTTGCACTAATTTATTCGTTTTTTCTCCCTTTTTTGCCTAGTGCTTTGATTGTGGACATGTGTATGGCTTTCTGTTGGCTTAGAAAGAAGGATTTATGGGTTAGGAAGTGGATTTGTTGACTCGGATGACGATGATGATGTTTTGTGTTATTTTATTGTACTTGCTCCGCTAAGAGTGACTGATTGCACACAACTTACTTAGAACTTACTCTAACAACATCCAAACAACACACAAAACTATCTTCTTCCAGTTTCCTTGTTTAGCATTAGTTCTTTTTACACCAGTAGACTTGCCCTTATTCACTTATTCAATACATTTCCTAAGCAAACCTAAGTAAGTTGGACTGCTGCTGCTTTGTCATACTTTTATTATTTCTGTCTCTGTATTTTCTTCTAACCCGACCGAAGACGCCATGTCCAAATCTCAGCATGTATTGTTTGTCTACAAATATAAGAATAAGAATAATATATTATGTATCAGATTTATATACGATCATACTACTTACAAAATACAAGCATAACATAAGCAATTGTTGTTTAGGTGTATATTTGTATTATTACACGCAAAATACACGCTACTCCAGTTTTGCCTTCCTTATACAGAATTTATTTACAAGAAAAAACGTCTAATACGGTGAACGAAGCAATTTGGATTGTGTCTACATCATTAGAAGTTACATAACGTTGTTTTCTGAGCTGATTATATTATATAACGTATAACACTGAACTAGTAGTTGAATCTGGGTTTCATATTATGTAAAATATCAGTTTACATGGGAAATACATGTTCTAGTGTTAGTATTCTGCTGATGTTGTTCATTTTGCAAGTTGGGGCGATTTAAGTACAATTTTCACTTGTCACTTTAGCATTTTTTGTTTTTTACGGAGTTAGGTAGGACGTAGGGAGATATAGGAGTGGTTGTGGAATTAGATGAAAATAAATTGAGATGACATCCTCGTATGGTAAATTGCGTAGAAAAGTGACTTCACCTTTTTGCCCTTAATGCAATTTAGCTAAACGCTAGTAGCTTAGCTTAGCTGTTAATGTATTTATGGCTAATCCCCTCAATATATCACACTATACTCCTGCATCTTTTTTCTTCTCATTCTTCAGTTTAATGGCTAAAGTTTTTCTTTGAGATTTTGCGGCTACTGTTTGCTACTTACGAGTACTCCTACAGATTGCGACTCAGTTTAAGCTCTACATGCAATAAAATCAACTACAGTTGTTTTTTATAGCAACTCGAGACTTTTTTTAAATCCATTCTCATACAACTAAATTACAGCTCTTCCTACTGTTTTTACATCTATGCTACCAGTTTCAAAATGTGTTTAATTTGTACAGAGTGCATTCGGCTTAAAATGCCAGACGAGTTGACTTAAGGAAATAAAGTTTAGATGCAACATGTAAGAATTAGTGTAGACATTAGTCATTGTATGTAAGACTCTGGTAAATACTCTGCTTGTTTTATCTTTTCTATTGTTTTTCATTTTTGGCATTACCTTTACCTTTCTTGGTCCAAGTAGACAGTTAATTTATTATATTGCACTTTTATGGTAAATGCAATCGTGCTTTTGGTTTGAGTCGAGCCACAATAATTTATAAAGTGCATTGCAACAGTTTAAAAAATTATTTGCATTTTTTGAACAGATTAATTCTGCTACTGATAAAACCCACCTCCATTTTTAAAGAGTTACATTATGAAAATCTATAATTTGATTAAACAGATAATTGGTGTATCAGGG
This sequence comes from Pogonognathellus flavescens, assembly GCA_019776165.1. Taxonomy (NCBI): domain Eukaryota; kingdom Metazoa; phylum Arthropoda; class Collembola; order Entomobryomorpha; family Tomoceridae; genus Pogonognathellus; species Pogonognathellus flavescens. The sequence goes on from JABASD010001370.1 coordinate 39,999, forward strand.
CTGGTTTTATGATGACAAAACAATCTAAACTGCTTAATTAGCACTTAATCGTCTTTGCCATTTCCATGCAATTTAATTGTTTGGAAACTTTTAATCCTGTACAGATTAGGTAATACTACAGATCATTTATTCTGGAGACTGGACAGATGGTTTATTATAAAAATCTTATTTAGTTTAAGTAAATTGCATTTTTTTAACATATTAATTTTGTTCCTGCAAAAACCCACCTTCATTTTTAAAGAGTAACAATTGAAAATCTACAATTTGATTAAGCAGATACGCTGATCTAAATATCCTGGCATATGATGACAAAACCATCTAAACTGCTTAATTATAGCATTTTAATCGTCGTTTCCATTTCCATGCATTTCAATTCTTTGCATAATCCTGTAGAGCACTGGTAATACTACATATCTGATTCTGGAGACTGGACAGATGGTTTATCACAAATAATGTGTTCAGGTTAAATTAAATTATTCCAGGGTAAAATAAAGTTTTTTCTATAGAAAAGTGTAGATTGTTGTTGCTTGCGATTTCATTTGGAATTTATCGCGGAGATATTGTGTGAATGTGTGTAGGGAAAAGAAAAGGAAGAGTAAAGGACAAATCCCTTTGGTAAAACGAACACTTGTCGCGGTGCTTTGCGTTGGCGAGAACTGAAATCTGCTTCTGAATTGAAGAGACACTTCATGTGTCACAGGGCTCTTACACAAATTACATCTCGGCTTTGTTTAACACTCTATCTTTCGTGTAACAATGGTCGGACTCTTTTTACTCTTCCATTTACAAATCCCCCTACTAGCTCTGGCAAACAACATTTTAAACTGTAATGAAATCAGAATAAAGAATTTCGTCCAAACACGAAGCAAGAACAAACTCCTCTCTCTAAAAAGGAGCAAACCTTAAAAGTGAAATGAATTCCATTCTGTATATAAGAAGAAGATTTTAGCTATTTCTTCCTATAAGTATATAAGAATAAAGTTTTCTTATACACAATACACTATATAAGTTTCATATGAGTTATGTATAACACAGAATTCCCTTTTTGTTAAGTTTTCTTCATACATAGAGAAATAGTACACGAGAGTAGGGAATGCGGTTTGCGTGCATTTGAAGTCTCGGGAGAAGAAGAAGATATTGCTGAGAGTTGCATTATTACATAGGGATGATGACTGTGTGACTTGTGATATGATTTGCATGGAATAAGCGACTTGTTCTTCTTCTATACTTGGTATGAATTGTCTTTTGTCTGTGTTGTTGTAGTACACAGGAATAGTTGTGTATGGCATGTGAAAAGACGATTGGACGATTATGTAGTCATATTTAGTTTTGTAGGCTTTCAAAACAAGACTCAAGAAAGTCTCGTAGTAGTTTAGCTTGAGCTGTGGTGTTATAAGTTGATGACCAAGCTGACGATGACGTTTCATGGATGCCGAAAGAGAGAGAGAGACGATCCTTTTCCATTTGCTTTTATGGGTCATGTCATATAATATTATATTTAAGATTCTACTTACAAGCAAACCACCAGAAGTGTCATAAGCCGATTCGAATGAAACTTTACATGGCGAATGCTTTGGCCGATTGTACATCACACACAAAATATTAGCTGCTAATACGCACAGTTAGAA
>JABASD010001371.1:0-41618 GCA_019776165.1 Pogonognathellus flavescens
AAATTATGTGGTCAACTGTTTGACCTGTGTCCATCGTAACTTGGGCTGTGAAACTGTTACCAAGGATTTTATATGAGTAGCGAAAGGGTTAACAGCTATGTAATGAAATCTGATATACCTAATTCTACATTAGTAGCTGTATATCTTTTGCAACTGAGTGAGTTGATTCTAAAAAGGAACATCTTATCGTCTTATCCTCGTTCACATCTAATCCTCACCTTCGTTTCTTATAAGAGAACACTATTACTTGGAATTGGCATTGCCTTTCTTAGGTGTATTGTGCGAATAAAATGTTGTTACATTATGTCTGCTCAAAGAATAGTGTCCTAGTCCAAATCCTACATTATATGTCCTGTCAAAGTGTTCGTGACTGTAATTGTAATTTTTAATACTGAGAGTGCAGTAAAGAAAACATGACACATGGCAGTCAGTATGTCATGTATTTGCAATATTGAAGCTCTCACACAGAATGACTGTAATAATACATTCAACTATGCTTAGATTTATTATTGTACATTTATTCCAAGCGTTGTGTGTGATACATAACAGTTTAGTGCACATTGCATCGAGTATCTGGCGTATTTTACTTCGTGAGAGACGGGATGACAATAATAATAAAACCTTGTGATGGTGTACTATAAAGAATTGATATTAAAACATTTGGTATAAATTCTTAGCCCCGTAGTATAATGCAATCATAATAATATGCAAATGCCGAGTGAGTGTCAGTCAACATTTTCATGATGAAATTCCATCCTTATGAGTCTATTGTGATGCTAATATTATTCATGATGGAAATCTGCATCTCATCTCCTCATACACCATACCTTCCAACCAACCACTCAGCTCTCTTCAGCAGATTATAATATTCTAATACTTCTTTCTGTATATGAACAGCTCAGGCAAATAATAATAGCATGTCTGTAGTTTACTACCTATAAATCTCTGCAAACAAATCTCCCACTGCCAATTTAGCTTATGGGTTTATGACCAGACCAGCCGAGAGCTCACACCACCGTCTCGTACAAATTGCCAATGCCAATGAAGTACTGGTCTTAAGTCCTAATGCTGCCCTGGTACCACCAGTCCGTTCTTCCTATCATTTCACATGCCATTTTGAACTTTGCAAATAATATTATAACCTATTAACTAATACAAACCTCTAGCTATGCAAAATATAGCAGGTAAGCTAAGCTAACGGGTTACCTATCCTTATAACTTTTATCCATATCCAATGAATTTAGCATAGGTCTCTCTTTCTCTCTCTCTCTCTCTGAGAAGATCTTGACAGGACAGATAGTTTTGGAGTCCAGAGTACCACTATGACATATCCGCTTAGATTACATGCACAGTTTATCATTATCTTGATTGCATTACATTGCCTTGGTTCACTTACTTGGCTGATTAAAGTAAACAAAGCTTTTCTCACGTACCTTATAAATACAATCAATAATAATAGTGTGCCATGATAGGCCTTTGCTTGCATTTAGTATTCTTCCCTAAGGGATTTGGCTAATAAATGGAATATGACGTGATGAGAGATGAAGCTTTGATATTTTAACGTGTATACTAGTACTAGTGTACCTATATTATATTGTGTGGATAGTTGCAAATGCAAAATAAACATACAGATAAGTATAATATCATGCAAAAAGATAGAGCTTGATGATTTGTCAGTATGTAACTCGTCTACTAAGGTACTAATCTAATATTATAATAATATGTGTATAGACTATAGGTGCTTACATGCATATTAGTACCTTTTTATCAAACTGACTGTAAATAAATAACATTATAAGGAAATGGTATAAGTGGTGATTATGGATTGTTGATGGACTCAATTGAATGCTAACAGTCTACCTGCACCAGGTGTGAAATGCCAAGCAACGCTAATAATTGCATATTCATGTAGCAATTACTGAAAGATGAGAAGTATGATTACGTATTGTTGTTACCTATCATTATCATTAGAAACATTAGGTGATAAGAGAACATGTGAAATGAACGTAAGACGCGAACAGGATGCTTTACTGTGCAAAATTCTTATGGCACATCTCCAGCTTGTTGTTCTTCCTTTTGTAGTTGAGTAGTAGTTAGTAGTCGATAGTCAATTCAGATTGGTTCAGATAGCGACGTGAGTTTACTATTATGGTATCTGATAAAAGCAATAATATTTTGCAAAGCTCAGTTAGTTATTTACATTGAGAATCATCGTTGCAGGTAGTGGCAGTATAAATAAATAAGACATCCTCACAATTAAGGTTTACCATACACGGAGCAATAATAAATAATGCATTTTTCTATATGTGAAACGTGTAGCTCACAATACAAGACTCAAGACACAACTCAATGTACACAGTCCAATACAGATGTGTAGATTGTGAAGAACATAGATACGTAGGTAATTAATAAGTGGACGGGTGGCTTTGTAAATAAGGCATTATTCTTATTAGTATGTTATGCGTACACAAAATAATTATTTACGTTCTCACAACCGAGAATTGTGTTCTTATGGATTTAAGACGTACTTATTTCCCTATGTAGTATATATAGAGAAATACTACATGTCTTGTGCAAAACAAACTACAGCCACAGAAGAATTAATTTGGTTATGATTTTATTTATTCTTGTTTTGGTTTGTTTTAAAAGCGTCTGCAGTGGTAATGGTAATAGTAAAGGTGGTTTGACCTTTAATCCTTTATTAGGAGCCGGCAAGTCTCCTTTATGGTAAAGTAGAAGGCATGGTTAGGATTTATCATTAATGAAGTGAAACATCTACTATTCATTTATACCATACTATACTACGTCCGATGGGAACGGTTATTGACTGGAGATCGACTGAACTTTTGAATGGAGCTGATTGCCAATCCATCTTAAGTTGTGAAGTTTAGCCAAGTTTACTAAAGGTGAATTTTTTCTGTGTTGTCTTTGAAGAGAACAAAACGGCTTATCTTCTTATTGTTACAGTAGAGTATAAAAATAAAGCGACTGACGATGTTTGCAATACATACGAATGAAGACATCCTCATGGCACACGGCTGTAGGTTTGGTTGTTTCAACATTTGTCATGTCTTTGATGTCGTATTCTTTAACGCGCATAATAAACACATAGAATAAGTTATGTTCAAAACTGGAAATGCAAGTTAGCATTGATAACAATGAGAAGAGACTCTGGTACGTTCTTTTAGTTAGTGCTCATTTATCTTTATTTGAGATTTCCTGGGGTAGAAAACCGTTGTTGGAATATTTTATCTTTATAGGCAACCTGATTTATTTTTATTTTTACTTGTCTTCTGAGGTAGTTTGTAGTTTTTCTGTATGCAATTGCAAATGGTACGCTTGAGCTTCGTTTCCTGCTACAATATATAGTATAGCCATCTGCAATTGTAAACTTACTAGAGCAAGTATAAGTATAATGATGGGTGAAATGAAGACAGTTTTATTGATGATTATCTCGAGAAGGGTATGGAATTTCTTTGTGAGATAGTCTTTGCATTTTGTTAAATAAATGAAACGAGAGAAGGCTCTGATTTCATTTAGTAGTAGCTTATGGTTAGATTAGGTATGGTATGACAAGTTCAGTATTAGTTACATAAAGGTGTGCAGACAGAGTTGTATAGAGCTTTGACTTGCCAACAAGTTACTTGTTGATGATAAAGCTGTATTGTTGTACGTACGATGATGAAATGTGTCTATTTTGCATTGCTGTTGATTTGATGCATCCCGTTGTTGAGTTGAGCATTTATTAGTTCTTTAAAAAGGTTGAAAGAAAGAATGCTAATCCAATTCGCTCATGCGAATTGTGTATAACAAGATAATCTAGAGATTGGTGGTTAAAGGAAAACTCTGGTAGTAGTAGTACTTACTAGTACACCCTCATCACGCTCACCCATTGCTTGCACCTTTTGCAACGTAATAAAGAAGGGGCACTCTTCTTATAGAGTCAAACTTGATTTACTTGTCCGAGGACAGTCGTTTAAAGTGTAAACGTGCGGTGATCATATTTTTGCTGTGTAAAAAACTTGAAATGGTGTGTAGTTGGTGTAATTCTATACATTGTATACTGCTCCAAGTGCTAATCTGTAAAACCAGAATATTTTATGAATTTTATTACTAGATTTATGTATATGCAAATTAGGAGATACCATAGAAGAGACTGCAGTGTAATTATTGCTATTACGATGCACCCTTGTGCTTAGACTGAAGAAAAATGTTTATTATATGCTAATTGTAGATATTTTACAGTGTATTGGGTTACTAACAATAAAATTGAGTACCTCTAGGGGACCATCGTGAAATAAAATATTTCATGATGTTCTTGTCGTGTGACAAGTTTAGAAATGTCGTGAGTGACAGGCTTTAGAAAATAAAATGTACTGCAGCTGAGTTTCTTCAAGGAACTTTGAACAAAGTTGATGTTTTAGTTTTTATTGCAAGTTTTGTGGTTGGAAAGAAATCGATTGGCATGATTTATGTATTCGAAGAAGCAGAGGAAGGGGAAAACAACTTTGGATTTGTTGTGTCTTCTTAGAAACTTCAATTCCCTATTGATTGATTGATATAAATTAAGAATGATGCAATTCTTACAAGCACATCTCATTTTGCCAGTCAAATAAGTATACATATTCACTAATCGTTTCATTTCAATCTAAAACGCAGTGATCATATTAATGTCTTATGTGCATTCATTTCATACGTAAGCACTTTACTTACTTCAAACTTAATTGAGAAAAATTCTTGTTTTTGTACTGCAGTTGTGAAATACACTCATGGTTAATTTATTGAAGTTTTCTTAAGTAGCCTTGAAAACATCTAGTTATAATTTCTTGCAAAGTAACTAAGACCATCGTAGAATAGAATCATAAATCAAACTTACTTGACACTAAATATCTACTAATTATTTTCCTCAGTGCAAATTCACCATCATCTCATGATGTACTGTTAAGGATTGCACGATATATCTTCAGAGTCAGATTAGTAGTAGTGCCTATCCTTTACATATAATAAATGTAGCGATTCTGAACACATAATCCTTCTCTTTAATTTGAAGATAGTAATTACTTATTATTTGTAAGTTAATGATCTCATTGATGTCATTACTGTTGACTGTATGCTAATATTTATACTTTATTGTTGTTTTACAGTTGGTGGGATGAATAAATCCCGGCCTGCTCCTGCCCAGGGCAAACGCGTATCGCCGCCAACAGCTCCTTTAGTTTCCTTTCCTTCTTTTCGCGTGAAGAAAAGTCAACAGCAGCAGCAACAGAAATCAGAAACGTTTGAATTGCAACAGCAACACACGACACAACAAGAAAAGGAGCAACAGAGATACTCTGGAAGTAGTTTGGGATCCGCCGGGTCCAGCTACGCCAGTTCCGGGTCCTCTGGGAGTGATAACAGAAGCTCTATTGGAACTGATGATGGATTTCTTGTTTCTCCTACGGTCTACGCAAACGGCTATTTAAAAGGTACATCACTCTCGCACATGAAAACTTAATTGTACACGCAGTTTTTATTTACTTTTTCAGGATGACTGTTACAGTAATGAAAATATACTTGTGTGTCTAGAGATGTTTTATGTATCAGTGTCAGAACCTTAAGGTATCTATGCCATTTGAAGACATGAATCTTCAAAGGAAATGAATTTTTTCGTTTGCCAGACAAACGTAAAAGTCCATGACTCGCATCCCTTCCTTTCCCAAGATTTGTTCAGCTTCGTTTGTTAAAGAGATTAGTCCGGGAAAGTCGATGAGAACTGAACAGATTCTTTGCGTTATTTTGTAGTGTTAAGAATTGAACCGTGGAGAGCAAAGCAGAATACATAATGCACCGACACAACTAGAATTCATTCAAATATTTCAACTTAACTCACTAAACTCACTCATTGCCACCCTTTCTTGCTCATATACAGAAAAGACATTGAAGAAATTCGTAAAATATGTTCTTTAGTCGTTCTTCAAGCAAGACAAAGTTTCTTTACTCTTGACTTGCGTTTGAATTTCAGTTGATCTCAATAATTAATCATGCTAATGTGTAATTTAAGTGTCAAATCGGAGCAGGGTGTAACTTAAATTTTCTTCTGTTGATGCATATAGCTTTATAGTTTCTGACAGATTATGGTAGTCATGTGAAATAAGAACTAAGACTTTTCTTTCCATTGTATTTAGCTTACAGCTATTCAAGCGATGGATTTTCTAGTAACAGTACGTGAAATCTTTGAAGCTTTATTCATTTATCCCCTGCCGCTATACAAGCCTTGTTATTATAGGGACATCAATACTATAATAGCGGAAGAGTAAGCATCAAAGTGTTAACCACCATCATAATATATCAGTTCACCTGGACTGATAAACAAGCAGAGCAGCAGGAGTAGTAATAGTAATACTACACCGTAGAAATTTTGGAGTTAGGAATGGAATGATTATATCTACTGGCCATACTTATCACCATTATAGACGTACCTATACAAAATACAAACTGAAATTTATGCGTGGTACCTAAAAGTATGTATGTAGGTAGTAGTTAAGAGAATTTCTGGTGTTTGAGTTTGGTTGAACTTGCTCTAACTGTAAACGAATGTGATTTAAGCCAAAGTCTTATAGTCCATAATAAAGTAAACTAGGAGAAGCATGTCAAAGTAATAGGAAGTCAGTGTCAAGTCAACTGAAGATTTTTTTATTTCTTATAGTGTCTCATCTGTTTTATGTATCTTGAGGCTACGTTTATGTCTAAGAAAATAAGAGGCTTCATAAAGATCTACAGACTCAAACAAGATAGTTATGCATTAGCTAGTAAAACTAAAGCCAACTGAAATCAACCTGCTTATCTAGTTTTACGATTCATGCTTTAGTTTACAAACCTCAGTAAGCACTAAGTCCCATTTGGTTTGTCGAGATAAGAAATTAAAGATTCGAGAAATATCAGCTCACTATCTTAATTCGTTGATTCTGAAATTGTGGTAGTAATGAATGAGAACAAGAACGTGCTTATATGGCTATAAGAGCTTTTTACACATGGGAGTTCTGTATTGACTCGAGTTAGTTAGTTAAGTGACCTGACTTGGTTGCGTTGTGGTTGCATTACTTACGTGTGTTCTGCTCTCCCGTGACACTGATATTTAATGTTAAAACTGTAAAATAATGATCGTATCATGCGATACGATGTTGTATTTTACTAATACCAACATTTTGCATAGCATTCACGTATTTGCGTGTGCAATTTAACCATTAGGCAGACTCCAGTACTTCTGCTCAAGTCAAATTTAATTATTGCAAGGATTCACAAGTGTGATTAAGCGTTATGTTATGAAAGCAAGACAGAGGAATTGCAGGCGCCAGCCCAATCTAATTTTTAATGATGATAATTGCGTCCATGGAATAACAGATTATTTGGTGCCATGAAATCACGTAGAATTAGACGAATGATAACTCTAATTATGTAGCAAAATGAAGTAGCATGAGAGCAATTAACGATTCGGGCTGCTTAACACTTGTTTTTAAGTTCGATTTAAGATAAGAAAAGTACAAATGTAATAAATTATATTTTAACCATTAACATGTGCAGCAATAACACGAATTTAACAGAGATTCTAAGACTCAAGTAAATAATACATAATATAGAATCACATATATGATGTAAGGCTATAATTATAACACTACTAGGATGACTATTCCACAACTTAGTTAGTTTTAGGCAGTTTCGGTTTTATTTTCTTGCAAAGTGAGTTTAGGTTGTGAATTGAATTGGAATGTAATTTAAATACTGAAGCTATGTTATGTTAATTGTAATTGTAATTAATGAATTTGTTTTTTCTTACTTCCTCACAGACTTGGATGAGTATCATCCTGTTACACAAGGAATTCTGCTAAACAACTCAAGTAATTCGTACGAATCGTTTGCTTCATCCGCAGTGTGTGCGCCTTCTCCTCATCATTCTACGGATATGCACCAGGTGAAAATCTTTTTATTACAAATAAATTAAAACTTTGCTTAGTTCTATATAGCGAACAAATGCCAGCAGAGGAAGTTTACCAAGTGTGTCTATTATTTACTATATAGTTATTCATTCTTTTAGTGTTGTTCATTAAGAACATGTGAAGACATTCGAGATTACAGTGCAAACTTGCGATTGTGGCTAAAGTATGTCCATATTCATACATAGGTATACATTGTATGTATAGTACACATTATTACATACGGGTTAAGAATTAGAGCTAGGTTTTATGTTAAAGTTTTAGTGCGTCCATTCATCATCATTATTCATTTAAATGTCAGTTGCGTAGAGCTGCGAATTCTTTGTCATTTGGATTTTAATTACAATTCTCAAGGAAAGCTTTACTTGTTTGAAATATACTACAACAAACACAAAACCATCATCCATTCTCTGTTGTTATTAATTCTACTATACGCTCTTGTGTCTTTTGTATGTATTATTAAATTTCTCTGCCCTTTCTTTATCCACTCGTAAATTTCTTGAAGAACTTATCTCATTTTGTTCTATGCGGTTGAGCATAATGAATGCATAATAAGGCTTGAAGTGTGATTTATTAAGTCGAGCATTTTGTGCATGTATAGTCTGCCTGAAGTGTGTGTGGTTGTTTTTGTGTTGTGTTGCATACCTTTCCGTGGATCACTTTGTTAGAAGATCTTTCTCTCCTTTTATTATGGAGTTCTACTATGTAGAGTTTTTCTTGTGTATAACAATACGGGGCATAGAGTGCATGTAATCTCAAGAGTGCTTTAAATGTGGCAGGAAACTTTAGTCTTGATGACTATGGTAGGAATTAAAACTCTCTTCCATCATTCTGCAACATCGTTTTTTGTTTGTCGGTTGGAAAATAAGGTTATGATACAATTAGTTAGTCAGACTGTCTGGCTAAAGCAGCGAATTGATGTTACTAAGTTTTTTATTACCCTCTATAGTTTTTTCATTTGTGGTGTTGGTGGATTAACTCTGTGTATGAATTATGTGCATAATATCAGACAGAGAAGAACGTTAAAAGCTGCATTAGACGATGCCTCAGTCACACATTAAGTGCTTAAAATGTCTGCAGTGAGACAGCTTGAAATGAAAAGGACTTTAGCAATGAGTGACATTATGAAGAGCGTTGAATATTGATGAGAGACGAAACTAACAAATTTTTTATTGTGGAGTATTTATTTTTAGTGCGTGTCTCAATCATTCCATACATATTAGTGAATTGTGTCTTTGAGCGGGTGCCTAATCTGCCTATCTGTAACAAACATCTTATTTATATGAGATTGAATTAAAGTATGATAGTTTGTGTACAAAGCAGTTACGCAGTGAAAAGGATTATAATATATGGCAGGCTATAAAAATTGAAATAAAATAATTGCAATCTATACAGCATATACCATACTAGGTACGGGGTAGCTTTGCAAAGTTTATGCTTGCTTACAAGACCGAAATAGAAGGTTGAATCCACATAGAACAACTTTGTTTATTGAACGACGGTGGCTATAAAAAATCTATATGGGCACGTGTGGGAATGAAGAAGCCTTAATGGATGTGTTGAGTAATTAATTAATTGATTGTGAAGAATTGAAGCACATGGAATAAATGGAGATGTTGTGTTCATGTTTATTACAAGATTGATTGCTCACTTTTGTCCATGAATAGATTTATGTCCTTATGAACGTTTTTCTATTCAATTTAATTCAAGTCATTGTTACACAAATCAATTATGATTTAATTTACCCTGTTATTGTATTACATAAAACTCTGCCAGTTTCAACTTAACACTAATAAAATCATAATTTCATAAAGCCAGATCACTAAAAACATTTAACACGATTAGTGCTTTAAATTTACTATGTCGATATACCTGCATGTGGCAGTGTAGTTTATGTGCACAAAATTATCTACCGAATTGTCGTGAACAAACATATTTGAAAAAATTCAATCATGTTATGTATGCTGTGCATGAATTTGGATGTTTTAATTAACGTCTTGATTTTTACATGGATAAAAGAATAAATCGTACTTACATATTGCTTATAGATTTTTGCGTGCTACGATCGCGAAATAGACCAATCACTTGAATTTGTAATAAATATTTAGGTGAGGGCAGTCGGTATTGACGAATTCTACTTTCAAGCGGTTATGAAGGTGTTAGAAATGTAGAAGATTAGGATCTATTCATGTCTTGTAGCATTTTGAACTTACAATGGGTGTAGGAAATCATGATCAAACACAAGAGGTATGGGATGGGAATTAGATTACACTTTTTAAACTTCTTGCGTGTTTTGTTTGTGATCTATGAATAAGAAGGCAAGGGCTTGGCAAGACGGCATGTTGTGTTGTTTTCATCTTCCGACTCAACCTTATTTCGTCGTGTTATGATTATGCTATTATACATTAGCATACTACAACCATGATTTGTTTTCTTTGTACCAAAATCAAGTAAGCAGTTACTAACATATAATCTATAGGTAGTATATACAAAGTAGGGTGCTAGACAGAGCTGTTGTTTTTTTGACAATCTCAGTGAAGCCTACTGAGAATCTCACGACATAAAGTGAATGAGATAATCTTCATTATTCAAAGCTTAGAGACGACGTGAAGTCTGGAGTGTTGTAGATTCATCTGTTTTAGGCATCGCAATTCACATTGAATAGAGAATGGAAGTAACGGGAACAGGAGTTTTTATGCGGGCCATTGTGCTTAATTTGTTAAATGTAATGAATAGGTGTAGAGAAAAGTGCAAAGCTTTGTAAAGGGTTAAGGAGTATATTTATTCCTGCTTATGTTTAGGAAGCTGAAGGGCTTTTTGTTGTTCGTCTATTTTGAATATCATTAATGCACCATCAGATCATCAAATTTATTTGTTGCCAACTCGTTTAGAGATTTATCACAATATGGAATCGCATGTTTTCCGTCTTCAGCTCTTGCTTGCAAAACTCACCTCTATGCAAGCTGTTAAGATTACTCGTGTTACTATAAGTAATAACTACTTTAGTTGGTTGTGTATGTATTTTTGTAGTTTGAGACCATGTTATTTGTAGTTGCTATATTGAGTTATTGAAGAAGCACGTATTACCTCTCGAGTTTACCAAGTCATCTTAATGAATAGGCTGCTGATCGTATCTTGAGAAGCTGTGAGAGTCATCTACTACAATGTCTATGTATGAAATGTACTACGAAAGGCAATATTTTATTCATTCACTCAGCCTTGTAAGTATTCATTAATCAAATAATGCATTATATGACGATGATGAAGATGAAGAGCTGCTTTTTACCCAAGTCAAAGGAAACCTCTGTAGTAAATCAGCTGTAAAAAGGTTTGGCAAATTATTTGACGTCGCATTGTTGACGTTATGACTAAAGTAACTATCAATATAAGTGAGTCAAGTACAATGAAAATAATTTTTTAGTACTTACATTTTGCAGCACTCTTCACCTACAAGCTATTAACAACCAACGCAATGCAAAGATGTAGTAGTAGTATACAAATAGAATTCCATGGTTGTTACAGCTATAAAATATTATCTGCAGTACGCCTTGTCAATAAAGTTTTTGCTTACCTTGCCCTTGGCTGCAAGCAAGAAGAATAAAAAGTTTCTATTCAAGCGCTAGTTGTTCAGAGACCATCTATTTCAGTTGCAGGCTGCTGTTGGGCAACTGTGCTGTGAATGCTCTGTCATATTTGGAGTTAATGTTGCTTTACCTTTTCAAACCGACTTTTTCACTTTTTGTTTATCTGCCATGATAGTAGCGTGAAGTGTAATAAATAAATCACATGCAGATAAGGTCTCTCCTTATGTAAGTGTATGTACCTACTGTATATGCGTGTTTGCGCTTTATATAGTAGCTTTAGAAGAGCGGAATACTTTGCGACGTGAACAGCAAATTTCTTTGTGATGAGAATTCAGAATCCCATAGCTAATAACTCCTGGTAGCTACTGTAATGCTAGAAAAGGAATTGCTATGCAAATGTAGTGGTAGGTAGTAGGAGAATGCAATGTAGTAGTAGATTTGGTGGTTGGTATGCGTGCCACATCGAATCTTCTTCACTTCACAATTGCACAGTGTTACACAATGCAGTTGTCAATTCGATGCGCCTTCTTTGTGCAGACTTGACATGATGAAAAGTGGAGGAAACTTCGCATTCTTAATGTGCTAGCAAACTATGATGAAATAGAATCTTATGCATTTGTTATGGTCGTATCTTTGAATCTTGTTGACTGCTGAATTGAGTTCTGAGTTGCTGTGGACGTGTATCTTATCGCGAGGAAGCAAATCAAAATATACGGCGAGACTCTTATTTTCGTGATTTTATGTTTGTGTATCTAAGAAGTTTGCATTTCTATCAAAAGCAAATAAACCTCATGGGTCCTAGTGACTCATTTCTATGTTTTCTTCAACTTTAACTTAACTGTAAATGCATCTGCTTCGTTTTCACTCGGTAATGAGAGATTTACTATATTCTATTGCAATGGATTGCTTTTAACTTTTGTATATCCACATGTGGTATTTCTACGATTGGATGTGTACAAACATATTATAAAAGTAAAGTTGAAGATAGAATCGTCAGACAGATAAGATAGTTTTTACACATTTTCCACACAAAGTTTGTTATCGGTCGGCATGCCTTTTAGGTTCAAGAGTTAAAGAAGTCGGCATTTTAAACAGATAATATTATGCCTTACACAGCATAATATACAGAAAGAATGTTTGTCTATCTTCAATGAGAATTTTAAAGCAAGTGCGTTTGCTGACTGAACGTGTTTTGGTAAATTGTAAATGAGACAACACAAATTCTCACAAATTTGTTCTGCGGATAGTCTGAAGTAAAGAGGTAATTGTCCTAATTGTATTATTATTATTCCTTAATGAACAATTGAAATTTTTTATTTTCTGTCCCTTAGTGTATGTGTGGGAGTAGTGCATGGCAGTGTGACTCCCAACAATGTAAAGTAAAAAATTGAATAGTACAAGCAAAATAGTCCATTTAAATTAGTTGTGTGTTGTTATACCTATATGTATGCTTTTTAAACAGTACAGTTTACAGCTTGGCTTTTTACTTATGTAATCTAATTATGACGGTGTTATTATGACAAGAATGATTGCAGGTAGGTTGATTTTACGATGCTCGTTGGTGGAAAATGTTCTAAATATTTAAGATAGTTCTTCCTTTTACTCACATTTTCTGACAACACTGAACAGTGTAATTTTCCCGTTTGTTTTGGCATATTCCAGTTAAGTTTACGAATTGTGGGTGTATTTCTTATAGATTTGTGCGTAGTTTCTCCTTTGACTATACAATGCGTGTGCTTGCGTGCAGATAACCATCTAAAGTTGCGTAATAGAGCACCTCACTTACGATTATCAGATTCCTGTCAGAGAGTTTAGATTGCTGTTACACGCTGTCGTCTCCGTCTTCGAAATGTATTTAGTTTTTGTTGATTTGGTTCCTGCTATTCTAGACTGTTATTTGGTTTTTTATTGGCAAGTGGAAGGAAAAGATAGACAGACGTAGACAAAATTAGGCTGAACTCATTTTTTCAGAAAGGTGAAGTCACGGCTACACGTGCAAAAGTATCACGGAGTCCTAACTCATTTTTTAAAGTGAAGGTATGTCTTAGGTAAATGTATGTGTCCTGCTTTAACAGGTCCTCTGCATTTCGTTTCAGTATTATTGTACCATCATCGTCACAATAACTGTAGTTCATGATTTACCCATGAAATTACCTAATGAACTATAACTGTAGTTACTGTACTGTATAAAATCATCTTTATACAAACGCAAACATTTCACAACACATAAGCATGAACAAAATAAATGCCAAATCAGGAGTTACAAGTTAAGGTTCATCGAAGACAAGAAATTGAAAGATAAATAACTTTTTTTGGGTATCTTCCATGGTTAAATACTTACAGTAAAGAAATTAAACTGCCATAGCCCTAATTAATTTTGTACGTACCTAAATTTATATTGATTAGATGATTGAGATATTTTAATTTCAGTTTTTACTACAACTTGAGACCAATCAGCAATTTACAAGTTGCTGTAATTAACCCATAGGTAGGGAATAAGGCAGGTTACTTAACAAGTAATTTTCGTTGTAGAGATACTAACGCTGATGATTAGGTAGATATTAATGAGTATAAATTATAATAATACTAATCATTCTAAAACTACTAAAACCCAGAGGAAGAAAATAAAAATAATGGTATGTTCTTGAAAAACAAGTATGTAGTTAGAGTGGAGTAGTGGGACAAGTGAATAAATTACTTGATTTGTTTTGTTTGTGGTTAAAGAATTGTTTTTATTGTGAATTTCAGAGTTTGTACGCCAAAGTAGGTGGGACAAACAGTGGAAGCAATGGGGCTAGCAATAATGGACCAGGAGGCACTAATGGGGTTCCATCACCGCATGTGACTGTGCATGTGGATCCGCATCCTCACCCGATTTCAAACTCAACTGGAGCAGGGTCCGGATCATTACAACAACAACAACCACATAACCAGAATTTACATCAGCTTCATGGTGGGCCTAATAATGTATTCCAACCATCGTCTCACAATCAGCCACTGACCACAAGTCACTACCAGACTCAAATTTCTCTTGAGGACCAGGGCATTGACATGACTCAGGTACAATTACAATTCCCAAGTCGTTAGTAATACAAATAACTACCACAGTAGTATTTATATCGACACAGTACTTGTAAAAGTATATCCGTAATATTACACAGAATAGGATTAGGAATGCAGGAGTCGTATTTATTTCTTCAGTTGGTTCTTTTAAGGAATATGGCGGTGGAAGTAAAATACTATATTCCTCTGGTCTGTAAATAACTGTATGGAAATGACGAGGAACAGAATTTCCTATGATTTATATGTACGATGCCATTATGTGTAACAATCCGCTTTGCGGTTACATTAATTCATTTCTTGTACATACTGTTGCCTTTTAGCAACCACAGTGGTAGGTAAAGAAGAGAGCTACTATGCTATTACGGAATGGAATAAGATTAAGAACAGGAAAATAAATTCATTGCCTGAGCACAGAATTGACCAATACTTCTTCATTGGTTGTCTGCTCAAGAATTTGGTATTAAGGAAATGACAGGATTTATTGCCAAGACAGCTCTCTTGACTTCCTTCCTGGTCTTGTCCACACGACCTGTGTACTTTTACTTAGTACCTTTAGGTACACAAGAGAAACTTTTGTTACTGTCATGTCCGGGCAAAAGAAATACATTGACGTTGGTTTATTTTACAACTCGTCAGCATACCACCACACTATGACTCTTCACTTCCATTTATCTCACGTAAAAACTTGCCACACACCTTGCTCTGGTTCTTCTTACACGTTAACACTAACAAACAAAATTAAAATATTATTCTAAGCAGCTAGAGCTACTTTACAATCGCCTGTGTGTGTACACGTTGTAGTACATGGTTTAAATTCGAAATACAAACAGCCCAACTGCACAAACAAAAAAGTTCTAACTAAACTTTCCATGCGTGCGTAGCGTTTCATGGTTTTGCGTCCTGTAATAATGAATACCAATAGGTGGAGTTAAACTTGGGTGGAAATAAGCACCTGAATCGGTTGATTTGATTTATTAATGACCTACTTTAGTAAGTTTCCTTTCTGTATGACTTGGCTGTGACTCCATGGGGCTACTGATTTATTAACCTTAGTGAAATGAGCTAAGAGGAGCTTGGCTAACTTTAGCTATCTCAAACGAGCGTACCACATAATATGCGTAATGTAATAATAAGTTATGGGAAGTGTATTTTTTGTTAATGCTTTCTAACCAAGTATTTTTACGGGTTTGTCTTCGGATCTATCCAGCCCTGAGCTCCAGTCTCTGCGTTATCAATTCTTGACTTCTTAAGTGCTCTTTCTACTCTCCTCCTGTCTTTTCCCCGTATGGTTACCTAATAGTTACTTTTTGATTCCTATGTTAGTTAAGGTATACCTAGATAAAATATTATTATAAGCAAAGTGCTTTTGATTAAATTGTATTTCGTTTCCTGTTCGGTTAAAGTGACATGCTCTTAAGTAATTCTGTGGAAGATAACTATACAGATAGTACCTTTACTTTCTACATTTAATAGGGAAGAAAAGTCTATAGTATAGAAGAGCATTGTACTATATAGAATATAATTTAATTTCTTCCCGGATCTTCATTTTATTTTGATGAACTACCCAGATATCTAATTCTCTGGAAGAAACAGAAGGTACCTTGTGTATTTACTTCTTTGCACTATTGGCATTTGCGGGAGAGCAGAACTTCCCGGAAAATAATACACCATGCAGCCAGACACGCTTATCAATGTAAATATAATACAGTGTGCAACATAGTGTTTGACCGAAGTATGTGTTATGCTGCGGTACAACCTTTATGAAAGCCAATATGTCGAGGTTATTGATCCGGGTATTTCCGTTTCTGAAAACTGAGGTTGGGAAAATTGATTCATGATTCACTCTTATTCGTTACGTATATAAAGTATATATATACATTAGGAGAAACCGAAATTGGGTCGTTTGTAGATTTATTTAGATTGTTCATTGATGTGTCTGCTTATCGTCAGAACACTATTCTTAATGCTCTGTCCCGCTGTAACATGAGTCGTATACTTCTTTACTGGTGTTTGTATACATTTAAAAGGGTGGAGTTGCAACTTTATATAATTGTTTGGTATGGTCAGCGACGATGGTGACTATTCTAGACAGACATGCCAGACAGACATGTGTCATACATGGAATGCTTTTCTCAGAAATCAAAATTGAATTTGCAGTTGCTAAAACAAGCATTGGGCTTGCCGAACACGTATTTTCTATGTTCAATTTCCAAAACTTTTTTCATGTATAGGTATTCTTGAAAGAACAAAGTTGGAATTATCAGTAGGTATATAAAGACGTTATTTTAACATAGCCCTCAATTAATTAAAAAGTACATTTGTGCTACAATGACTAATGATTTTCTCCAGAAGTCTAATAGGTACCTGCGACTACCTACGTAGTAGTACTTACCTACTTTCCCTTTATAGCTTTAGTGTACGTTGGCTCCATCATTCATTTGCATCTGGGCAATAGGGAACTACATGTAGGTATAGTGTGTAGTACCGAAATGCGGAGAAAGTGTGGTGTCTGGAAGAAGAGTTTGTATGTGAAAGTGCGTCGTTGTCTGTGCAGTTCCTGTTGTGGTATGCATTAATTAGGCATTAGGTAATGTGGTAACGTGCATTTTGGATTCGGATTTGCTAATACGTGTGTTTATTGACTTACCTGTATTTGAATAGGCTGCTAATTCCGTTTTGTATTAAATTTTAATTGCAGAGTCCTGGCCGTGAGAGTCCTAGCTCGACAGCGTCGTCGAACACTGGATCAGGTAGCGGTTCGGCAATTGGGTCAGTGGGAAGTGGGAGTGGAAGTAACGGATGCCGGCATAGCACGGCTAGTTTTGACTCGGGTCGAGCTTCTTCCACAATTTACCAAGGAGTTCGCTATTCTGGACTTTCGTCCGAGTCTTCATCAGGAAGCTTCCGTCACTCCTACCACAGTTCAAGCTCCAGCCTCGGCTCTATCCCGCCGGAAGAAATCTGCAATTTTGATGTCTCAGCTATGATTTCTCAAGGCATTCCCGTAAGGAAACACTTTAATCCACATTTAATTTTACATTGAATAATTTTCAATCATTATTAATGTCCCTGGTAGAACCTGCGGAAGTGTTACAGATTTTGTAACGTCTTTTGTGTTTTGTATTCAGGACCACGAAGTGTTAAACGCATGGTTGACGGGAATTCACTTTGAGTGCTATTATCAAAACTTCATTCAGGCTGGATACGATATGCATACGATATCACGGATGACACCGGAAGACTTAAACGCTATTGGAGTAACAAAACCTCATCACCGGAAGAGACTCAAATCGGAAATATCCCAGTTGAATATCTCCGATGGTCTTCCTGAATATATTCCTGTAAGGAAATTGAATGTGACGATCTTTCATTTTGTTTACCAAGCCAAATTGTTGACTTAAGATGTTTTGTGAAGCGAGGATGCGTGCACTTGTATTAATAGCTGGAAATGTATTCTGTGCTGTCGCTCTCGTTTTGAGAAACCAATAGGGTTGAATTCAATCTCACTCAAGTTATGCAGTACAAACCAAACGTGCCCATTACAAATACATTTTACATTGTTAAAACCACTAACAATCAGTTTGGAGATTATGTTATTATTCGATACGTATATAATGTACTGCATACCTTGTGTTACATTTATACAACCATTATAACCCACCTCTACATGTTTTCCTCTCTAATATGGAAAGAATGTAAGGCAATAATAATGTATGGTTTCCTGTACATAATGTGGTTCGTGGAAGGTACTAATGTATAATGCATACTGTTTGTTTAAAATGCGTTTTTTGTTTTTGTGTGTTTCTATCAGGCATCTATCGAGGAATGGCTGGGGCTGTTAAAACTAGAAGAGTACAACATCAAGTTGAGAGGACAAGGCTATCACAGTGTTCGACAGGTGTGAAATTACTTTCTGTTTCGCCTTTTAATTCCTTGGCTTGCTTCCCCCCTCTGGTTAAAATGAATGCATGTTTCCTTTTCTTATATCGAATGTCAAACAGATTCTGAAACGGAAAGTCCATATAGTTCTTACCTACTTGTAATTCCATTTTGTGTGTTGTTCCAAACTCCACAGTTAATATAAACAATGAAATATACCACCGGATTTTCTTTCCTAGACTGACTTATTGTTAGCACAATAGTGGAGATTTCGTTGTGTAGATTCGTAGCTGGTACATACCGGCAGTGTTGTTTCAGTGCTCCGTGCTGAGTTTGTTATTTGTGATAGTGATGAGATTTGATCTAAACTGAAATATGTGAAAGGAAATTAACGTAGGAGTATTATTAGCACTTCTGAATTTCGTTATTTTACTTTACTAGCGACAGTCTGATTGACATTGTTGTCTAAAATAGTTGACAATAGCAGCAGATATTTACTACCTTCATTGCAGTCTATTGTAAATACGAATTGAATAGACAGATAAGTTACCAGATTTTCGATACGAAGTGAAGGAAATTAATGTTACTGTGGATCACATTACAAGCAGCTCTATTTAGTGTGGAATTTCTGAATAAATGAGCTTGTGGAACTGTTTATGTGTCTATCAGCACTCAGCAACTCAGCATATAACAAAATTAAGTGAAATGAAATAGCAGTATAGAAGCTCTAGCTGTACCAGTTAGACTTGCGAATTTTAGTTCATACTGTATGAACTATGAACTGAAGCAAAGCATAAATATTTTATTATTTCTAGAGCGTTTTACTGTTTTCAAATCCGTAAATCACGGATGTTATTTGACAGAAGGGTGGTCAGGGATGGAACCAAAAGGCAATAAAATATCTGCCAAGGTCTTGTTTTACCATAACATTTTCAATAGCGTTATGCAAATCCACTGATTTGCAGATATGCCTAGAAAGTAGCCAAAGTATGATATAGCAGTAAATCTCTCCGTATAAATGATGCTTACTTTTACATAAGACTATTATTTGTAAGTGAAAGGATAGTTAACTGTTGTATCCGCTCAAATAGACTCACGTAACGTTCATCCTCGTTTAGTTTAGCATAAAAATGGACGTGAAAGCAATGAAATCTACTCATGATATATGTTGTGCAAAACAAAACCTTTTTTACGAGTGAAGATGGATTTTGTCCGTCGTACTGAATTTTACTCAATGTCGGCTTATGTGAAGTTTGTGGCTGTTTTGTTACATGTCAATCAAGTTAATTTGCACAGCACCTCGCATGGGTACCGTAATTTTCGTTCTTTCTTCGTTTTACCCTCGAAACTTGTTAGTAAGGAAATATAATATGGCGAAAATATATATAGGTATAAAATAGGTACAATATAACAAATTAATTGCCATTTATAGAAGCTTGAACGTTTTTCCCGCATGATTTAAGAGGGTCAATGAGTTTAACTATTTTTTCTGTTGAAATCACAAGTAACCTTTGTGCTAATTCATGATGTTTTAATAACGATTGAGTAATTTTCAGGTTTCTTAACGAAAACCACGTTTTTCCGCCTTGCTCATATGATTTACTTGGTTTGCTGTTTGCGTCATACTACCATATCAGTTTAATTTTTTGAAAACATCAGTTTCCATGCTTAATATGCTTGTTAACTAATTGAGGCATTGTATAATAATCAGAAATAACATGTGCAATGGTTGTTTTTAGACCATAATTCAAGGATATTTTTCTATGTACTCAATACTCATAAACAGCGTGACATAACTATACGGTGTAACAACAATAACAGTGCTTTCGTAAGTATATTATTAGCATTAGGTTTACTGTGTGCACATCGTAAGCAATTTCCGAGCATTTTCCTCTTCCTGTAAAATTTCCATGCAATTCTCTGTTGTAACCTTTTTTGCAAATAAGTCTCAAAGATTCATTTAATTATTTTGTTGTCATTGTAATTTAAACTGTTTTAATGACGGTTGTAAAGGTGACGAATATTACTTGGGAGGACCTGGAAGACATTGGGATCTTGAAGCTGGGACATCAGAAGAAGTTTATGTTGGCTATCAAGAGGGTGGAAGATATTTTAGCTGGAAAAAGGATTCCCAGTACTACGACTCCTAATGCTTACTTAACGCCTATGGTCAGTACTCTTTTATCCGTCTTTGAACATTTTAAGCTTTACTGTTGCTGCACTTAAATCAGCATTGTATATGGAGCAATTATTGTAGAATTGTTTGTCGTTGAGCCGAAATGGGGAGGATTTTGCAACGTTATTTGTGCAGTAATAGGTGTAACGGTGTAAGACACTAGGTGTGTTATACAATAAAATGTGTGTGTAGATTGCTGAACAAAAAGGAAGACAGTTTGACATTAATGGTATTCCTCTTGAGAACTCCTCTAAATATACAGGCTACTTTAAGCAGCCAGTGCTGCCTTATTTATGTTTATTCGCATTGACTCCCTAATAATATACCTCCTTTGGTACGACTACTTGGTTGTACTTGTTTGTTTGTACATATCTTTAGTAATCTCACTACTGCGGTTTTATATATCTATCCCGGAAAGGAGCATATATGTTACAGGCACAGATGCAAATCCGGGCAAAGTTCTTAAGCTATGTAGTTGGCAACGATTCCTGGTCATTTGTAATACAATATTTTATATAAATTGGAATCAAAAATTCTATATTCATTCTACACTACAGTATAAATTGCTCTGTATACAAAAAATCGTATTCGGGTCAACTATTATGTTTATTTAAACTGATTAGGTCATGCATATTACGCAAGTGTTTAATTTGACTCTAACAATTTGTTGAGGTACTTTCTAGTTATTTCCAGTTTCTATTATGTAGTATTATCTTTAATTGTCTACTTTTGTAGTTGTAGTATGTATGTGGTACAGCTACAGAAGAAACCGCTTACAACAAAGATGATTTGTAAATTCAGTGTATTATAGTTTGAGATTTATGAAGAAAGGAAACTATAGCGTGAAGTTATAAACTTATTTTGTTATTATTATTATGTTAGAAAGAACACGTAATAAATATTTTTACTTTTCCTGAATTGCAGCAGCGACCGTTGTCCAACACTTGTACTCAACACATAGGAATGCCTTACTCTCATCCGAATCAGAATAATATTCCTGCGAATAGCACGAATTCGCACCAGTACCATCATCATCCCACATCATTTCCCCGTGGGCTTACTCCTCAACAACATCAGCTCCAACAAAATTTA
The DNA here is from genome assembly GCA_019776165.1 of Pogonognathellus flavescens. Taxonomy (NCBI): domain Eukaryota; kingdom Metazoa; phylum Arthropoda; class Collembola; order Entomobryomorpha; family Tomoceridae; genus Pogonognathellus; species Pogonognathellus flavescens. The sequence goes on from JABASD010001371.1 coordinate 21,768, forward strand.
TGGCGACAGCAACAACAACAGCAGAATTCGTCGGCTTCTTCGATCTATTCTACCGGTATGCAAATGCAACTTCATACACACCAACCCCAAATACACAATCTTCCACAACAGCAGCAACAGCAGCAAAGTCAAAACCAGCCTGTTGGAGTTACACAACCTCAGTATCATCCAGAAGTGATTTCTATTCATGTCAAGAATGGAAGACGGAAATCTCTTGACAACCCCGATGAAGAGCCGATTTATGGTACTTCGTCTTTCCTCCCATCTACTACAAGTGGTTCGACGTGGCAAAGAAGTCAAAGCAAAATGCCTGATGATGGAGAGACGACGCCTACCAATGAGAGTTCAAATAGTTATTATTCTACGAGCACAACCTCAAGTACGAACTCTTCCACGTCAACTTTACCACGACTACTAAAAAATAAACCCATTTCGAAAATCATGGGAGGTGCAGATTTGGGAAATAATTATTTAGCCAGTCCAAGTCAAGGTCAACCGGCACAGAATCCACAAGTACCCCACTATGGAGATGGATACAAAAGTTTGCCGAGGGACATAGGACGGTTATCCAAAACTAGTAGTCTTGGAATTTACCAGCAATCCGGCTATGCTAATGCAGGTGCTACTGGAACGCTGGGGAAAAATTCAGGCTATGGTGCTATGGGGAAAAATGGTCCTCCACCCCCACCCAGAAGAGGAAGTTGTTCCGGAGAACCGCTCTCCGGACATTTCAACTCGTTTCAACAGCAGGGAAACTTAGGATTTTCTGCTAACAACGGAAGTTGGGCCAATTTGCCCCCTCCCCCTCCTACTTTGTCTTGTGATGCTCAATTTACGTAAGAAATCATTCGTTTAAAAAAAATTACAGTTTTTCCATGTGATAAATCCTAATTATCATTTTTATATTATAGTACACCAAGTAAATCTACCGAAGAATTTCCGCCACCTCCTCCTCCTGATGATTTGGTAATGATGTCTCCACAGTCAGTTCAGTCATCGTCTTCGTCGTCCAAATCAGCCGCCTCCTCTACGAGTACATCGAGTTCTACTAGTCCAAATAATCCTTCACAGCCTCTTAAGATGAGCACTGTCGTATCTCATGTAGCACAGTCGACTTATCACAACACGACCAATAGCACCGGTTATCACCCGAGTAATGTAAATAGTAATGCGGGTGGTAGTTCTACAATTGGAGGTGGAGGAGTCATGAGAACAAGCCCACCTCACGTCAAATCTCGTGATCCCTCGCCAGTTGGAAGCGACTTTTCCGACTCTGATCTCCCTGCTAATAATGGTCTCCTGTCCCGGGGTGTTCGTCGCAATGGATCGGATGCTAGTTTTAAGGTATAACCAATGTCAATTTGTCAATCTTCGTTTAAAGGTGTGCTAAAGGTTTATAAAATGAAATACTGCAACTAATATTTCTTTGTTCGCAGTCAAATTCAAGTACTGAATCAGAGTCTATCCCATTTGCCAATGACAATGCGGGTACGATTAAACAGCAAAAGCCAGGTAGTAGAGGTCAGCCTGTAGCCAATTCTTCAACTCAGCCTACCTCACCAGGTAAAGAACCATAACAGATTTTTACAAGCAAAATATTCTTCATCTTAAAATTCAAACCGTAATGTTTCATATTTACATATGTTTGTAGAGAACGATGGAACTGGTGATGTATTAAATGACATTGGAAATATGTTGGCGGACCTGACAGACGAGCTAGATGCCATTCTGGAGCAAGAAATGAGTTCCAAGCGCTAATTGTATTAATCAAATCGTAATTTCAACTAATGATACTGTAATAGTAACTACGTAGATTCGTTTGTTTTCTTTCGAGTAATGAGAAATTATTTGATCTCGATCTCTTTACACTTTCACGAAGGGTTCGGAACATTATAAGAATTGATAATTGAATTAAACTTAACAATATTTGACGTAATGTTATTAACAAGTAAGTAGGAATCAGTTTATAGACTTTAGTTGTATCACACAGTAAAGTAGTTTTTCAAAGACTGATATAATTATCAACAAATTGTATAATTGCAGAAGGATTTCTTTACAATTTCTCACATTGCATATCTTTAAATGACTTTCGTGTTATTATAAATCTCATGTAGAACAAATCATACTAAATGAACCTACTACTCACACTGAACGGTAGCATTAATTGACTTAACTCTTTAAAATGATTTGTACATTGGAACTGAATTAAGTTTTCCATATCAATTTTTCATGTTTCCAACTTGGTATACAAATTAATTATTTAGTAACACATTGACATCTCAGTCATACTTGTCATATTATTTGTACGTATGGCTAAAGAATTGACTTTCAAATTACATAATGTTATTCAAGCCTAAAGAATATCTCAAAAAAATTTCAGATATGTATACCTATATCGTTAGCATTATTGCTATAGAAGAAAATTTTGTTACACTTCTTGTCACGTTATTAAGAAAATGAAATTACTAATGAAAAATCCAATCAAAATCCGCTGTGCTTACCTTTGCATATACGTAAAAATACTATTATACAGATTAGTAAAGTACAGTAGTAAGAATGATCTAAACCTAACGAGAGATTTATAAGATTTTGCACAATAAATTAAGTTTTTTCTGTGTATTAAGTATTTTGAGTCATATAGAGATGCATATATTGTGTTGTTCCGCACGGCCGATAGAATACAAAACTTCATCATAATTGCACTGGAAGTTTTTCTGGGTTGAAGCCTTAAAATTCTTATTAATTTAGCACTTTGTATTTTAACCAAAGTGTAACACCTAACCAAATGTCATAGTTCAATGTTATTAAGACTGACTGGACAGTACGCTATGTATTAGTAGATTCTATATGCAAGTAGCTCTTGTTGTAAAGGTTTGTGTATATAGCAAACGTAAAGTCTATCAATCCCAATCACAATGTTCTAAACAAAAATGACACAATTCAGGTAGCAGTCAATAATTCAATAATCTAGTGCGTATCTGCAAAAAGTTCTACCTATATATTGTCGTAAATGTATATATAATTTCATTTCTTCGTAACTTTCCGTAGCCACAACAAAATGAGTAGTTGTTATGTGTATGTGTAAATGGTTCATAGTGAGTATACCACATACTTTACATACAAAAACATTAGCGGTTCTTTGTATTGAATATATTAGTACCTATATTAACCAACCATACCCAAGTGCGAGTTATTCGAGGTATTCTAAAAGTACTGTGGGATTATTGATGTAAACTGTAAAATGTATTCTCTTGTGAAATAATTCTGTACATAATAAAATCAAGGATTGTAGAGCTACAGGAGTATACATTCCTTGTTTTATAATGTACTACCATCATTAGTATACCTAATATAATATAAATACCTATACGCACTATGTTGTAAAAACTAACTAATTTCTGTGTACATGTTGTAATTGTCTGTAAACAGTGGAACTTATTTAGTATAGCATAATGTATACAATGCATTCATAATACGGTAAATTATAATCAGGTCCCGTGCGTAACTAATCGGTAAAACAAAGTCTTGTACCTAGGTGTTATTATTAATTACTTTTCCAAATTCAAGTCTTACTTACAGTTATGTAGTATAATTAATTACTTGATAAAGTCATTCAAAGATCCACAACTATACGATATTCTGGTTTGTTTATTGAACGCATGAAAGAAAACACGATAGTAATTCGTATGATTTAAGATGCTTTACTATATTATAGAGCCAATAAACCAACATTCGTACTGTGAATGTGAATAGCAGGGAAAAACGTTAAAAATTTATTCCCATTGAAAGTTTCAAGGTTTTTGAGACGATTGACAAGCTAAAGGCAGGAGAACCATTACAGGAACATGCAATTTACAACTTATTTATTATTTATGATGAGTCAAATCCTTTTGAATGTGACTATATACCTTCCTTTATATAGAAGTAAACATTTGGAGTGCAATAAGTGCCATGTTAAGTACATTCGTACGTAAAAGTAACTTTAATGTAAATAATAAACCTGTACGAAGGAACGGGCTATAAATATTATGCCCGTATTTAGTAATCATAAGATGATCTAATAGTACTATTGTCATCTTTATACTAAACCTCAATCTACTATACATTCTACATTTTAAAATACACGTTTAAGAAGGGGAATGCTATGTCAATTATATAGCCTTCACTTATAAAACTATTGACATGCAGCAAAGATAAATATTCTATGCTATTCCACCTGTAAATGAAAATTATGACTAACAACATACATCTTTACTAATTGTGAACTGCCTGTGCATATTTATTAATTGGCAGTACATACAAGTTTATTACATGTAATGTACTAATTATTGTAGTGTATATGAATTAACTCTTCCTCATGTACCGATTTGTGTTGTCAAGTAATTACCCGCAATGGACGAGTCTCCTTATTGTCTTTATTATACATATTATAAACCTTTACCTTTACACACATGAAATTTCATTAATAATTTGTACAGATACAAAAAAATCATTTTGTTCGTGTCCTTCCTTTTTTGCAATGCTTATTTCTGTAGTATTTGCTTTCACTACACTACTGTATTTCTTCTAGTAATTAAATTAATTGTCGAATTTCGTGATTATTGCCATAAACCATAACGTATATCGATAATATATTATTATGAGTAAGAACCAATACCTAATACATGATAGAGTATAATAATAACGTTTATTTAGTTTACTTACTTAAACCACAACACAATAATACAAATAGAATGCAGAGACAGATATTCGTATTGAGCGTCAGCAAGTGTGAATGAATGTACCTTTCTGAAGAATTGTTAATGTAAAGTAGTTTAAAGGTAATGTATCGTATTCATTGTGTCGTAATGAAGTTAGTTAGAGATGTTACTAAACAACTATCTACTTACAGATGCGTTAAGTATTTGCGTATTTAATGTAACGTAACGTAATAATAAATGCTATGATTATTAGACAAGTATCTATAGGTATAATATTCTAAGCTATTGTTAAGTTACAGACGGTGATTACGAGAGAAATACTGAAATACTGATGAGTAATAAATACCTATCGTACTAATCAAAATAATAAAAACTCTGTTGTAACTTTATGTATTACACATTTCGTTTATATACCATTTACGAGCACTCCATCACAGATTTTTGTTGCATTTCTTTGCATTTTGGCCAAACTAAGGAGCATAATTGGTTGGATATTTCCTCCAGAAATTCTGCATGTCTTAAACCTTTTAACCAGTCTTTAGGAAGACCTGATTTCCCGAGTTGACAGCCAAGTAATGCTCCTGCTACAGCACAGTTGGTGTCAGAATCACCTGCTTCGAGAGTTAACTCAGTAATTACATTTTTGAAAAACTCTTGCGGAGATTGATTTGCTTGTTGAGCCCTCGTCGAACAGTATACCGCAGAACCCAAGCATTTGAAAGTATAACCTATTTTACCCGATTCGTCCAGTTTTAAGTCACATAGTTTGGAAGGAAAGCAATGAGAATTTAATTCTTCTGCCCAGGTTGGTTTAGAGGGTTCTTCTTCGGGGCTACTTTCTTCAGGACATAAAGAAGACCGTTTTAAAAGGAATGCATAATCTTCAATCACTTTTTGGCAAAGTAGTAAACTTTCTGGATTTGATCCATAAGAGTCTATTTCCCCGGTGTTCGACGCAGGTATTTCAATCGGATTAGCTAAACGGGAGTTGTCTGGTTGTTCATATTCCGGTGAACGGGCAAGTAATATATCTAAGTCGCTAACTTTTGGTTCTTTTGGGCGTAACAGTTGAATCATTCGGTTGAAGATTGTTTTGGGTGGATGCATTGCAGAAGATGAATTCGTTTCTGATGCTAACTTAGGGCTGGGATGTTTTGCGAACTTGGAATGGAACTGATTTTCAGCTTTAAATTCTGAGCATGGTGATCCAGCATCAAATTTTGCAAGTATTGTTTTTTCACAAACATTTTCTTTTGTTTCATTTTCTCCAAAATGGCTAATACTTATAGCCTGTCGCAGCATCCTTGAGATGATTACGCTGACAATAACCGCACTTGCAGCAGATCTACGATTACAAATATTATTTGGGATATTCACTCAAAATCCATACATATTGGTATTACAGATTTATCTTGCACTGGTGTGGTACAGATTGTTTGTAATTTAACATTGTTCTATAAGTGGGTATTTACGAAAGTTAAAATTACCTTGGGTCTGCGTGAGTCACCTTAGCTCCATAAATGCTGTTCTCTACCACTTTGTCTTCATCCCAGAAGAATGGCACACCGAGCACTGCTGTTCTCATGACGGCTCCATTGGCAGCTAAATTTCTTCCCCGAGAGTTCCAAACGTCATAAGACGCTTTATGTGGGTCAGTAAGAAATTCAGGATGAGATAACACAGAGCCAACGGTGTAGCCGACTCCACATGGATTTTTATTGCTCAGCTCCGGAAATCCCTTTTCAGTCCATTCTTTCAGCCGAAAAGCAAAATGTGTCGGAATGAGATGACCATCAGTGGACAACAAACTTTGCAGTATTAAAAGTAATTGATCTAAATGCCAATAAATGTAACTAAATGTAAAATCTCCTGAAAAAATAACAATTAATTTGTCTCATTTACAATTGTATCTGAATAACAGACCTGTATCGTCTGTAAAGTCATTTTCAAACCAACGACCCCTGTGACGATCTCTCCAAAATTCATATCTAATCAAATTGCAAAATAATTGTAATGAGACTTTTGTTATAATATGTGTATTGTAGTGGTATCTGTAAATGATATTTGTATGTATACCCTTTAGCTTCTCCAAACTTGATAGGACCGACTCCATAAAGTTTCCTAGCTTGCTCTTTTGTCATAAATTCGGTTGAAAGACCAATAGCATCCCCTAATGCTCCTCCTTACAATTTCATTTTATTTTAGTAATAATTTATTTCATGTATTATAATATCTGTGTTGATAATTATATATAAGTAGTATTCTCGCTATTCTAAAGGGATAGAAATTAGGATAGATAATAGATATATTTATAAAGTACATGATACAGTGCACTTAACTTACCATAAATAATTCCTTTAATTTTATCCAAAAGAATATCTTCTGTATTGGATGCTTGAGCCATGATTGTGATACTTTGAAGACTCAACAGGCAAAACCATTCCTGAATTTTATTGTATTAAGAAGTTTCTACAGGTAATGCAAAGGCTTATACCTGATACTAAAGTCAAAACCCAATAATAAGCTTCCTAATTTGTAAAGTGCATTTACAGACAGACAGAGACAGAAGTTTTGCCACGTTAAATTTATCTGTGAGTAAGCTGTTAGTCATAGGAGGTTTAGCCTTGTGACGCAATGACTGCCGTGAATTGCATGTGGCTAATGCATCTATAGTACCTTGTATAAGATGCATACTCTGTAGTGTAGTCTGTAGTAGCTACTTACATGATGAAAAAAAGATGATGAAAACACAACTTAATAAATATTTCCTCTTTCTGTACGTGCAAAATGTAAATTGGGAGGAACAAAATAACAATTACTAATACTACAAAATGCAAGTTGAGTATTCGTCATTTTACCGATTAAATGTTTAAACGTATTATTTAGATAACAAGATCAGTTAGTAACTTTTGACTTGTCAAACTTTATTCAGGTACACGTGTCACATAATATTCTCACACATAAATAAAATGCTTCTACAATTTAGTACTAAAGTCTTTTAGCAGGCATAAATAATAATCAGAAAATATCACACAACTATATCGATATGTTGACACGTTTCTTTTACCCGACTGAAATGAAGTTTTAATTGTTTTACAATAGTAAATCCGCAGGAATGTTGATCCGTGCATATTCTGCGTAATTGCGTACAACGTGTATGTACACAGGTATATATAGCTACAAAATATTTAAAAGGGTATTATTTGCAACGATTTTCGAAGTTTGTAGTTTGAAGTCTACTAAAAAGTAAAAACGGATATAGAAACCTCGCTTTACACACCATGCAGTCACCCATGCACATTAGTAATTGTGTACCTGTGGTAATTTTAACAACATTTTATTAATAGTTAGTAGGTAAATATGATTTCCCATGAGTGCGATTATCATGGACGTAAAATTCGACATTTGTTGATATATTTTATAGCATTAGTAAATCCTGAGATATCTCACTCAGGTAAGTCTAAAGACATTTTGTCCTTCTGAATCTATACAATATCTACCTATACTATATGAACCAAATCTTAATAGATACATTATGTTTAGTATTACTGAATAAATAAGTTGTGATTTAAAAATCATCTGCTTCCTCTTCAAGTTCTGGAGCGGGTACAGTAAATTTCCTAGCTCTCGAATTAGGTCTGGCTGCCATTGCTCTATTCGTAGCTGTATGATTCATTGTGTGTTTTGTCCTTGATTTCGATCCTGAGGAACCCGAAGATCCCCCATTTTGGTAATGATTTCCATTTACTAAGTTCCCATTACTATTTGCGTGAATTCCATTCATTTCTAATTTTCCGTTAGGAATTCCGTTCATATCTTGGATGTCAAATTTTCCAGGAGGAACAGTAGGAGCAAGTGGTGCATCTAAACCGGGAGTCCCATTCGACATATTCATCGAGTGCTTATCTTGTAAATTTCCTGAAAGTCCCACATTTCGTGACATTTTATTTGCTGCATTTTGCAATAAAAGATCTTCATCGTCATCATCTTGGTCGTCTGATCCCAATTCTGAATTATCTCCGTCAACTAAAATTAAATCTGACTCTGACTCTCCGGACTCGTCTCCTCCGCCTAACATTGAACCGTATAATTGTCTTCCTCTTGCTAAAGGGGCTCGAATAGCTTCAGGACCAATTGAACGATTACTATTGTTACTTCGGATAGAATTCGCTGTTGCTTGAGGTCGCCCGCTGATACCATTTACTTTAGAAGCTCGGGAATTCATAAAGTCTCTGGTATTCATACTCAATTGGATCGGGTCTTCTTCTGAAGATTCCTCGGATTCTGAATAGGCATTGTCACCTTTGGAATTATAAAGTAAATCTTCTCCAGCCGATAATTCTAATCTGTTCAATCTTTCTTCCGCTTTTCTGTCAGACTCTGCTTTGTTCATTTCTTCCATTTGGTTCTGAAGGTGGGAAAGACATCGGAAACGATTAACATACTCTTGATAAACATCTGATAAATCTGCTTGGAGCTTTTCGTATTCATCCATAAAGGCTGGACGAACTTTCTTCAAAGTGTGTAGTCGCTTCTGGCTGCGCTCAATTTCCAATCGCTTCTTTTCTATTTTCGTGTCAAGGTTTTCAAGATTAGCGTTCACATTATTGATCATAGATTCGAATTTCGATACATCCGTTGAAGCGGCTTGAATGGCAGAGTTGAGGAGACGTTGGATATCATCTTGCTCAAAGGCTTTCGAAACGGCAACTTGTCGTGCTTCTCTTAATCCAACTTCTTTACTTAAAATGTCATATAACGCAACCCCTTTCTGAGTAATTTCAGAGGCAAGACTTCTAGTCTCTTTTAATTCGTCCATCTAAAAGAAAAAGGAGTAGGTATAATAAAATTACTATGAATACTTATTTTAATAATTACATCTGTGAACCAGTGTACTGGATATGATTACAGGTACTATGGTTGTCCTATATTGAACAAAAGTAACAATTATGTAAAGTACCTCAAAGAAAGAACCTTGCCTGAATAATAATATTACACAAAAAGTTGGAATAAGTAAGTGATATTTCCTTTCCAGTTTTGAAAATATTAATAAATGATAACATAATATAACTTCAGTATATACAGGTGCGTTCAAAACTTAACCCTTGAAGTTAATAATTCTGTTCATTAAATATTTCATTTTTTCCTATACATTGCGTTAATTGAAGATTTGGATAAAATTAGTAACTACCTAAACTCAGTCGGCTATTTGAACAAACCAGGCCAGCCCTAGTTGACATAAACTTCTAAACTAACAATTTCTATATAAGCTGATTTCATCTTTGCCTCTATTGTCAACATAATTTACATGTATGTAATATTATCAGTAAAATATTTTCCCAATACAAACTGATTCCATTAGTGTAGATTTGTGCCTGGAGGGAATGCGTGTAAAACCCTTTCCATTGTATTCGTAGATAGGTTTTGCATTGTAGTATGCGAGTGATACTGCGATAATATTGTGTGATTTGATGTTTCCCATGATAAATAAGGCAGTGAACATGGCCCAATACAAAAGAAAAGGAAATACCTTGCTGGAGATGTCATATCTGACGTTTGTAGCAGTCACTCTGACAACTCCAGGTTCGATTTTTTGAGCTTCTTTCATAGCGAGGTGGAGGACAGAAGCGACTTTGATTAGTTCCTTCACCGCGTATCCATCCGCTTGGTAGAGTCGTTTCGTATTCAAACTAACATGAACTTTCATTGCCTGTCAGATCGAATCAGTTTCATCGATTTTGAATATTCATCATCATGACACATTTAGCGATGTGTTTCGTTTGTTCGATTCATCCCAAGGCGCGATCACATCCATTGAAGCACAATGCAAGCAAATACAAAAACAAAAACACATTAAAGTATCATTTCACTTATTTGTAACCACATGACATGAGATATGATTTTAATATAATAATGGTTTATCGAATGAACTGAACTTGAATTAAGTTCACTCAATGTTATTTGCAAGTTATGAAAGCTCATTCACTAACAATGAGAATATGAAATGTGAGATACATTTTATGCCTAACATGTTTTGATTTTTCTGAATGAGAGTTTGGATAAAATTGCTTTGTTAAATCAATAGGTATAACACATAGTATAATACTAGTAATGCCTGTGCTACATGCATATAGATACTTTCAAAGCTGCTGTTGTTCGTGTTGCATTGCAATTTAGTAATACATACATAATATAACTCGACAAGTCTGCCTATTTTTGTAAAATATTACTAACAGTAAAGTTGAAAAAGTAGTAGATTGCTACCCCTCGCTTGCTCGATCGATCACAATAGCATACGATAGAAAATTTAAGGAGAAGAGGACTAGATTGAAGAAAAATTGAGTAAGTATAAAGTAAGTGCATAAGACTTACATACAGAATGAAGAAAGATTAAGTCAATTGAGAAAAAATTGAAATCAAGCAGTTTTTCAAGATACAGATAAACTATTTCACTGTTTAAACTTTCAAAATTCATTAATTACTGCTACAACTACAGATATTATATCAATTTATGTCTGTTACGGCTAGCGTTTTGTTTTATACACACAGCATAAGCACACGTGTTAACTATAAGCTATTTTTCTCTACCGATGGAGTTGATGCATAATACTGTTACTGTATATTATGTAGGTTTATATCTTGCATAGTGAACTCTCTTAGCATTCACGGGAGTAAAAATAGCAACGGAATCAATTGATATGGACTGAATGACCATTTAAGATTTAATTTGTTTGTTATCTGAAAGTGTAGTCATAAAATATGCGTGCTCTTGTTTGGCTTCCTTTTTGTCTTAACAAAAGTTCCTTATAAAAGCTCTATTTGAGCAGCCACCCTGAATAAGTCTATAGCCTATGCACAGATATGAAAAAATGTACACAGTGAATAGTGCATTAAATATTACAAGATGCACTTGTGAATGCAAAAGAATGATTACAGTACGTACATATACATGAGTACATGTGTAATACTTTTAGAAGTGTTGTCGACTAATCAATAAATATTAGGCACAAAATTCCTTAGTTAGATTTCTCGTTCGAATAATATTGGCTTCCCATCCATAACTTTCACCTTTCTACTACATGCAAAAACACTTAATTGCTTGGTTGTGCAACTGTTACGTATTACACGTCAACACAACACGCCTTGATATACAAATAATGGGATTATCGTGTCGAATGAAACAGAATTTCCACTTGGGTTAACCTGCTGTTTAACTTAAAACATTAGGAAACTAGGAAAGTTACAAAGACCAATAAAAATGACGGATGTACCACAAATTCAGCAAAAGTTCTTATGAAATTGACGCGATCGTGTTCCGACTGAACATTAGCAGTTAGATCAGCCTTTGGTTCGTATTGATGGACAAGCCATGATCCGATTTCAGCTACTAATGGGAAATTCGGATTCCGGAAGTTTTCTATAGACACCAATCGTGGATATCCCACAGTTCGTAGGATTTCACACAGATCTGACAATAAAAAATACAACTTTTACTTTTCTATAAACCATATATATATTATGATCAATTTAACTACAAATCTGTACAAACAAAGTGTAATAATTAATTCTGGATAATTGTAAAATTAAGTGTACATTGCTGATTACTTACTTCTTAAATCTCGATATGACATTTTGAATTAATAGTGGACAACGTAAGTTGTTCTACAACCAAGAGGAGAAGAAAAGCTTGAGACACTTAAGGACTTAGGCTGCTTTCTCTCGTTGCAAAACGAATTCCCAAAAGGAGCCTATTTCTTAACACAAAAATTCCGTAGGTGCTTGAAACTAAAATTACTTGTGTATACTTTAATGTTGCACTTTAACTGAAGCTAATTTATTTTTAGCTGTGCTTGTCTATTTCTCGATTACTCTACAACAGTAGTTGCTTTCTTCGTGTATTTCTTCAAGCCATTTGACAGACATTTTGAAAAATTATTGTCTTGGGAATCTCACTGTAAGATAAAATTAAAGAACACTGTTCTATACCCCTTCGTTGTATTATGGAGAGTGGGTGTTAAGAAAGAACTTTTCTTTTAATGACGTATGTTGTATCTGTGTGGGGTTTAGAGTTGTACTCTGTTTGTTTCTCAAGAACGACTTTCTGTTATGAGAAATGAACTCACAGTTTCTATTTTTTACGTTGTCGATTAGAGTTGTTATGTTACAGAGTAAAGCTGGATATAATGTAACAGAGAAAGGTGTTTCAGTTCTGTGGGGGTTTTCTCCAGTACGCAAGTAATACACACGGAGAAATAATAATCGCATTCAGTATTGGCATCGCCTTTTCCCAGTCGAGCATCTGACGTGTTGTGTTGACATTTTGTCAATGTCGTCGTTATAGAAACTTCTAGCACTATTAAGGGTAGGACCGACTGGAAGAACGACTAAGCACACCACAATACTACAATACTCGTGGTCATGAATTCAAAGCTATGTTTAACAATAAGAGCTTATACTTACATATACGCAAATCTAACGCAATTGCATATTAGTCCAGTGGGCTAAAAGACCGATTCAAGTAAGGTAGTAGTAGAAATTGTAGGCGAACTAAGGCAAATTACACGTTTAGCCAAATTTTTACTTACTGAACTTCTTGTTTACTCATGTAAGTTTAAAATTAAATGAGATTCATTTTTCCCAAGGTTGAAACGTTGTAGTTGTATTGTGCAAAGTGGAATTCTATTAATTGTAGGTATACTTCTCTAAAGTATAGATTTCTCTAGGAATGCATGTAGAAACATACTTGCGCACAAATACGAAACTACAAAAATATTACTGAGAATTCTTTAAGTAGACAACATGAATCTTTTGCGAGCAATTAGTAATTAGCATTCATATTTTAGTAGTACCTGTGTAATTGTATTCTGATAATATATGTCGTCATCTTTTTAGTTAGTGCTGGCAGCATATATTCAGTTCTGTAAGGTTTATCTCAATCCGTTTCTGATTTTAGTTTTATTTATCAGATAAATCACATCGAGCAACGTTCCTTGTTGGAGTTGCTTGCTGACGGAATGGTGTCATTAACTTAAATGGTTCATTGCTAAATTCGATGATTATCTAAGTAGAAGAAGGATATTACTGTATTGACTGTATATGTAGAAGGAAGGCTCTATGACAGTGACAGTGAAGACTGGTAGCGTAAATACATACAGGCAACACCGAAGCATTATTTATGACAGCTATTTCGTATTGACAATATTCCTAAACCTCAACAGCCAGTCAGCATGTTTTCAATCAAAAACATTTTAAAGCTGTTTATGCTGTAAGTTGTACATATATACTACATACCCTATATTTCGGTGCGTATAGAAAACCTATGCATTAATAAAGATGTGTATAACTTAAACACAATTTCTTATATGAATGATACAAAAGCAGTCTGCAATTCTGTACATTTGCCATTAAGCAATGGATGCATCCGAATTTCCGCATATAAACTATTCTGCAACAGCTTTAAACTTTTCTACAGTGATTTAATTTTCATGAGTTGCGCATAAACTTGACCAAAGTATCTGTTTATGTGTTCACATAATATGGATTTTGCTAAATAAATGCCTGTGTATACCTCATGCATACTATAAAAGGTACAAACACACACAAGATTATACCATTACAGGTATATGGAATAATCAGAGAATTTAATTCATGAATGCTCATTTTTAGGTATGCATAGGTTAAATAGGTTTTAAGTGAGTGCCTTTTGTATTCGTAATTTGCTTATTAGTAAGTTGACATTTCGACATTTGTTCGACCTGCAGTTATTATTTTAAGAATCATTTTAACAAAATAATGGAAAACATAGGTAAATAACTTCCGGGCAAACTTATTTTGGTATGAAATAATTCTACTATTTTTAACATATACTTTACCTAATTTGCTTACAATATTTAGAAGCTTATGAAACTATTTTATGCCTTGTAATTGTATAGTAACTTCTACTGCTACTTATGCACAGCAGCAGACAGAAAGTAGCCAAAGCCGACATAATAAAACAACAGTTTTATTTCCTAATTCAAAGTGGTCTCAGTCTCGAGAGTCTCGACTAGTAGTCTGGCTATAGCTGTGGTTGTCTGGTTGCAGGAACAACACATTATTCTATCGTGACAATATTATGTATTCGGTCGTTTAGACAAAGAAGAAAAGCTGATTGTAATGCCAGTAGTGCGGCTGGCATTAGCAAACACTTCATACTAAAGTATATAACATGTCTACGAATAATATATACTTACTTAGTATAACTAGCTGCTGTTTACCACTAAACCAAACATGAGAACAAACATTTTTTCTTAACAAACTGGCCATACTTCTCAACTATTTCAAGGATTCCGTAACGCAATTAATGATTTGATAAGTCCATTGACTTTTCCTTTGGTTTAATTGTTCGATAGACAATACATACAGAGATAGACAACTCAGCAGGAATTTAATTCATTTTGAGTTGATTGATCTGTAAACTTAAGTAGTTGGCTTAAGTTCTGTTATGACTACTTTCTAGGCTGCAATTATTTTATTTCCTTCTATGATTAACTTTAACAATTACTTTTAACACGCAATCCTTTTCATAACTCGGTTCCTGTTTTATAACATCTTAAGTGAAGTGGAAAACAATACACTTTTGCTAAGGTTTATCGATATTGTTATTTATAATAGTTAGTTGTAAAGTAGCTACAAAAATGCTACTTATACTTCCCACTTACACACCTACTCCTACATGCCGCATACTTAATAAAAGGAACACTAAGGGTGTAAATGGAATCACATTATGAATTATCAACAATGATTCCGAATGTGAATCTATATCTATATGTGAATCTACAAACGTATACGTTTGTCTAAACATTAAGAGAGCCTAACTTATGTCATTTTTATCATGGATAATGGAAAGTATGAGGTACTAAGCACACTACAGTAGTAGATAACCTTACTTATTATGCAATAAAAACTATTCCCACTCTTTTTCCTTCTTATACAGTCTGGTCTCACCAAACCGCCATCGACTAGTAGACAAGTAGACCATAAAACCTCGACCTTCCTTACTAACATCTTGCACAATTTAACCAAACGAAAAACATTCTAACAATAACCAGTGGTCCTTACAATATTTAAAAATAACATTTAATGTTAAGTGCTAACCGTTTAATTACACGTTTTGTTGGTTAGTAGAAATGAGACGCTGTAACAAAAATAAATATGTCCAGTCGGAAGTGTATTCTAAATTGAAATCAACCATCTTCCATCTTACCATAATCCAAAGATAGATGGTTTTTAATTCAATATATAATATAGGTACCTACTGTAATGATAAATGCATATAAACTCTTGTCAATTTGAATTTTATGCAATAAGTGATCTGTCTTGTCATTTTTAAGTTTAAAATGGTTGACACAAGTTGATACAAGCCATGCCCATTGCATACCTGCGTCAACATTAAAAGAAATACTCGAAAGTCTGAACAGGAAATCCATAACATCATTTTTTGCTGAATTGGTGTTGATCCTGTTATCCTTGAAAACTGACAGACCTTATGTAACCCATTACGTAATCCACAGTGCTACATTAACCTATAATTCTTTGTCTGCCCAAAAGTACAGCGTCGCGGCTTAAAATATTAGTAGACACACGGAGAATATGAAATGAATTTGCGGCCCGCCGACATAAAAAGCACAATTTTTTTTACATTCTACAGCTATTGTCTCATTATGTACATAATTGTCATCAATATGCAATACATATTATGCTGTATATACCATATACGTGTAACGAAACCATTAGAAGTTTGCATGCTTTCAAACTTCAATATTGCATGTATATTATGCTGACATTGTATGCAGCCTAAATACAGATTCATTACAGGATTCACAATTCTAAGGTTGTAGAGTCAAACGCAAGAATGTAAGTCAGAGTAAATTTAAATCATTATAATAATAATTGGTTTTTGGTATTCAGAGTCACAACATTTAAAACTTCAATGAGATTTCACCTACATTTATTAAACCATCAATAAACTTCTATACACTCTCATAAACGATTCTAATTTCACAGTTGGATCTACTTAATTAAAATTAAAACCGCATGCACTTGTGTGGCATATTAATTACATGAGAGGACGAAAGGGTTATTTAGTTTGTACATTGTATGAATAAATTCACATCATTCAAAGAACGCTTTTCCTTTTTAAATTTCTGAATTCAGTTAGGTATTTTGCCATTGTATTATGTAAGGTATTCCGTGTAACAATGTAACAAAGCTGCTGTAAAAATGATAGACATTCACAAAGTTGAAACAAATGTGTACACACATAAACACAAAATAAAATTTACTTATGCCTGAGATTAACAGTGCCAGTGTCATGTATATGCGTGTAAGATGTGTGTGTATATTGTATGTATTGTTTTACACAATGATGTATAGTACATCTCATTGTGTATTGTATCATTAGGAGGATCAGTATATCTGGAATATGGGTGCTCTGGAATCTCAGGTAGGCAATAAGCGTATCACCTGCGTAGGTATGTGAATTGTGAAGTTATCAGTATCAGGTTTGTGCTCATCTGTATTTACCTGCTGTAAGGCAACTTGTTTTCACAGTGAGCCAGTTGTTGTGAGACCAGGAGGTTCAGGATCACCCAACCATTCACTCACTCGCATTTCATTATTGTCCTTTTAGCACGCTATTGGTGTATAGGTAGCTGCAGCGTTTGTTTCGTGTGTGTTTATGAGAATAATTGCTGATGCGGATTGAAATTAAATATTAAAATATTGTGAGGTAGATTTATAGTTTAGTATGAGATAAGCAAATGTGTCGCTGTTGTTGTATTGTAAAGAGTGTTTAAAATTAATTTTTTCTGGATCAGTGTTGACGTTTTTGTGTGTTTGCAGTGGAGGTAAATGAAAAAGTGTGTTAATTAATGGTTTCATAGATTGCTGAGATAAGTAACGACCAGAAACAATTATATCTCGACTTATATCGTCTACTGCCGTCATTATGAGAATTGTAGTGACAAAAAATCCATAATTCTATTGTCAGGAAATTACTATTAGCAGGTGTAGTATATCATGTTAATTATGTGACGCCTGTCACTATACCTGTCTGTACTTGGATACATTACATTTGTGAAACTGTGCGATATATGTGAATGTAATAATATATTGAATACGGAATTTTTGCACAAAGGGAGATAATTTTACTTTGAAGAACTTTAACAAGTAAGTTTTAATCCTCAATCCTTGATTATTATGATGTGTCATTCCAAAATTCAGATGTGTATAATGTGGGAATTTGTCTTTCTTTCATAAATGATTCCTTAGCTTGTGCACATTTTACTTTACATTTTGAAAGCTTCAACATTCAATGTATGATTTTAATGAAATCTGATAATAAGTATATAGTAAGTAGCAGGAAAAAATTGTGGAAAATATACTACACAGATAATTCCGTTGCATTTTTATATCGCTTGACAATGCTAGATGAAAATTAATCTACTACTGCAAGCAGTTTGCCCAATTGCTTTACTATTTAAATCTTTTCTCTTACTTAACGTTTGACAATTTCTGTATGCAATTTTTAGTGCTAATAAAATAATACATAAATTACTAGAAATGTTCATCATAGATAGTTTTATTACAGAAGAAATTGAACAGAAAATAGTATATTGATAGATAGCCTATGCATTCTACTTGTTCTCGATATATTGCAATGATGTGCCTGTAGAAATCTGTAAGGAAGTGCACAAGGACTTGTTGCCATTCACAACTGATGTTATTACTCAAATCAGTCAAATCACTTGTATACTGCTATTTCTCTTGAGGACGAATTGAAGGGTTGTGCGTGTAGCATTAGCATTAGTAAGTATGTAATGGAATTTATAAAAAGAAGTGAATTTTCAGTGTCTCATCTCACATATAGTTTCACACCTGCAAGGTCGACAGTTTGCTGTTGGCATTGTCCTTGCCTATATTATATTTGCACTTTGCACACTTATAAATATTTATTTGCTTTATATCTTAAAATAATTGCATCTTACATTAACTTATGTAATCTGGGCGTAAGAAAGTATATAATAACCTGTTTATTGGGCTCCATGTCTAGTTTTGATAAAAAATTCAATTACTTGCATCAATGAAACTTTACAAACTGTTGTGCGGTATACTGTTAGAGACTATTTTTATAGCGTACAGACTACAGCATTACAGCTCTGCTTTATAACTCACTCATTGTCAGTAGAAATATCATAATAATTTTATAAAAATGTTATTTATCTCAATGTTTTATCGGTGAATAGAGCAATAATACTTAGGGTGTATTGGCCTACAAGATGCGGTGCTGGAAAAAGCTTTTTCTTCCCGATTTCCTAGAAAAATTTCCCGATCTAAACCATTGCCGGGCATTTCCTCATTTATTAGTCACAAAATCCATTGGCAAAAATTTGCAAGCTATGTTTGACGCAATTTTTTCCCTAATTATTTTTGCCTGTGTTGTAATAAGGTTTCCCGGTATCCTGGATCTCAGATCGCGAGGTATTTCCACCAGCGAAAGGTTTATTAATATGAGCGTATGAGCTATTATAAAATAAAATTAATACAAAGTCTAACATAATATTACTATTGGCAAATCGGCATACTAGTGGTTGGGGTGAATATACTGCTTATATATACAGATACTACTTACAACTTGTTATTACTATATACTTACTTATGCCTAAATACTATAATATTACATATTACATCTATTTAAATTGGCATTCTTTACTATATCATTATCACTGCATTTGTAAAATGTAGCAATGTTTATAGAAGAGACTCTTCTAATGTAGTAACAGTGGAAGCAGAGGCACGTGCTTCGAATTGAATGGCATCTTATAATTATTATTATTTGCATTGCATTGTTGTATAATAAAACAACGTGATGTAAATGTGGCTTCAAATAAATCATCGCTTATAAATGTCAAACAACTCAAGTTTTATTACCTACTTTTTTGATGAACCGTGCCATTGTCAATTATTATTAATGTCGTGTTTTCACAACCTTCCCATATGGGGGTGATGCATAATATGTTCTCGAGAATTAAATAGCTCTTATTACTATTTTGCCACTATATGTTGGATACATTTAACCAATTTTTATATATAAGCTAATAGAAAAGTTATT